>JARGYA010000530.1:0-87354 GCA_029204335.1 Mycena vulgaris
AGGGAGTCCTCATCTCCGCGTCGTCGAAGGCGCGGCCGCTGCTGGCAGAGTCACCGCGCTGAACGAATATTAATGTATGATCCGCAGCGGGCGCTCCGAGTAGATTCACGCGACTTACCAAGCCTGGGTTGAGCGCGTGCGGAGCGGGGGCGCTTTCGATAGCGCGACACCGTGACACAGCGTTTCCGATTCGAATTTCGATTTGATAGCGCGTTGAGAGCGAGCTTACAGCTAAGAGCATGGAGATGGGACGGGACGGGATGGATAGATTGGGATACAAGTGTACATGCGGTGTGCGAGTGTGGGATTACTAGATTAGTGGGTACAAGGATGAGACGGGTATAAGCAATTCATTCAACTCCATTTGACTCCGACCTAGCCGTGCCTCCCAAGCCCACACACGTTGTGAGGGTCCCATACGCTCTGTGTATGCCCTCGCGCACCAACGTGGCTGTGACAGACTTGACATGACACAATCACCCGATTTGGACTACAAGAATCCGCATTTGGATATTCCTCCGGGAATCTCGCTCGCTGCGCCCCTTCCCGCGGGAATCCACCTCGTACAACACCAACTGCACCCCCAGCGACCTTTCCCTCGGGATTTCATATAATTCCAATGCTACAAGCATCCTCACAAGCGCGATCCCACAGGATTCGCACACATCTGTCACCACGGCGCGATACGACCAAGATCCCACGGGATACGCCGTAGCTCGCGCACCACAAACCCCCCAGACGTCTTGAATACCACCTACAGTTCGGACTTTACAAGATACAGGCTCTACCCATGGGAATCCTCTGGATATGCCCTCAGAGAGGCCCTGTATCCTCGCACTCCACCCACAAGGTGACAACCACCGAGCTCCCGCCGGATAGAGAACGGACACCGACAGCATGCGGGAAGATTCATCCATGTTGGGACGTGTTCGAGGCCTGAAACACGACCCAATGAGTCCACATCCCAAATCCTGCTGGTCTGTCAGCGAATCCTGCCGGAATCAACTGTTACAACGAGGTTTTGACACCAAATCCCGCCGGATTCGCTGACGCAGCGATTCTATAAGCTGAATCCTTGGGGATTGGCGCTCTCTATCCGCTGGGATCGTTCTCTAGGGAAGGTCTATGGTGCGATGGGGGCCGAAGGCTGTGTAGAGTCGGAAAAGGTATAAAAGGACCACCTATTTTAGCCAGTAGTTATCAAATTCTTGGGCAAGAGTTTTCCCCCACTCTTCACCCAGTGTACCTTGTCCCCCCAATACAAGAGTTGATCACACACACACACACACCAGTTCACGCTTGCTCTAGGGCACTCTACTCTCCTCCCACACTTGCAGCTCCTCTTCAAAGAGCTCGCGCTTCATCATCCTCGAAAGCCTTACCTGTGCACACCTTCCTATGCAGACACATCATCGTGCAGTAGTGGGAACCTTGTAAAGGTCTACATAGCAAATTGTCTACGACCGCAAGGACATATCAAGCAACACCATTGCCGTACGACCAACTCTTTTCGACTTTAAAGCCACCACGGAATCCCCGACTTGGAGGATTCACACATTCAGTCTCTCGCCCAGCACCTAGGGGAAAGGCGGCAAACCGAATCGAAGAGGAGACTTTAGGAGTTCAGACCGTTCACCAGTGACCTATCTGAACAAGTATTTCTATATTCTAAGCCATCCGTTTTGTTAACCACACAGTTCCAACCGAGTACACCATCCGGACCAACATACCTGTTTCTCCACCGCCACCCTCTCTAAACTAGAAACCATCTGATATAACCCCTAGAGGACGAACGCAGCTACACCGCGAATACCATCATCATTTCACACCGTAGCACCGCGGTCCTTATCACAGTGTCACGGCTCACGACCTTCGCCTCGGCGTGTTTCGCTTTTGCGTGGTCGGCTCTGTGCACAAATCTCTGGTCAGCACTCTCAAATAAAGCAAGACGGAGAGAACGCACTCCTCCTGCGCCTCCAGCTGCAGCCCCTTGACATGCTCGAGCGCGTCGCGCACACGGGCACGTGCGTGGAGGAGCATGCGGGCAGCCTCGTGCTCTGCCGCTGCGGCTGTCGCGACCTTTTCGCGTGCGGCGAGGACATGCGGGTCGTTTCCCGGGTTCCCACCCCGTAGGCTGCTCAGATCGAAGCCGAGGAAGGAGGTGGCGCTGGTGTTAGCGGTGCGAGGGGTGTCAGGGGTGTGCGTCGTGTGCGTGGAGTTGGTGGTGCGCAACGTGTGGGAGGTGGTGGCAGTAGCGAGGGAGTCGAGCGAGGCGTGATGGCGGGGGCGGGGGAAGAAGAAGCCGCTGCGCCCAGAGGTGGCGGAGCGGTAGTCGGACTCGGCGGTGCTGATGGGCGGGCTGGGGAGCGGGGAGGCGGAGCGGTTGCAGCGGTGGGAGAAGAGGCCGCTGCCGGTGGTGGGCTTGCGGGCGGGGGCGGGGGCGGGGGCGAGAGCGTCGGGGGAGTCAGGGCACGGCTTGAAGAGGGGCATTAGGATTAGGGTATCGAGTCGTGAGGTCGTGGATGGATTGGAGGGTCTCGGTGGGAGTGCTATACTTAAGCGGTGGCACAAGCGATGAGGTCATCGTGGAGTGCTTGGCCCGGGGCTCGACACGTCTAGGCGGGGCGCAGAGATCTAGAGGGTCGGCGCTGCGCGTCAGGGGCGGGACCGGCAAGGCGCACAATGGAAAGAAGGACTGGGTTGAAAGAGATGAAAAGAAAAGAAGTAAAGAATGAATTGAATTCAACTACTATCCCTGCCCGCTGGGCCGGACAAACCTACCACCCGGACACTTGTGTTTTAGTCAATCATTTCTGGACCTTTTTTTCAAAATGTTTGTTTCTATAGACTCTCCAGGATGTGTTCTGAAGTCTAGGACAAAAAAAACCACAGGTTACGCCCCATTCCCCAATTTATTGCCCAAGAAGTTGGTGACAGGTGGTAGGAAATTGATGGTTTTCTCCTGTTTTATGCATTCCAAAGATAAATGGGAGATCAGAAACATCGCAGGAGGGTTTCAAACCACATTTCTACACAAAAATTATGCTCAAGCAAAATTTTGTGCATGTAGATGGTCTGATGCTTTCGGAATGAACCGAAAATCCATGATTTCCATACCAATTGAATGGCTCCTGCACTTGTGGAAAAATGACTTGTAAAAAGACCCTTCCGGAGATTTTGTTGAACATTGGAGCATGCAAGCAGTCCATATGATGCATTCGAGCTTGCATGTTCAGTTTGGAGGTCTTCCGATGTGCCGGGACTCTGGTGCGGGGTCGGCAATCAGCATTTGATGTGTTACCTATAACTCGGACACTTGAAAGAATTATACCGTTCATCAACGAATAGGCCATTTCACACAAACCAAAATTCTAGACCGCATTAAAAGAAGGATCCGCGTCGGATGGGGTACTCAGATTGTGCTAGGAAGATGTCGATACCGAGATATTTACCGATCTTCGTCAAATGTCCGGAATAACCGGGAAGGATAGTATTCAAGTGGGTGCGGAGTTTGAAATGTGCTGAATCAGTGTGCACCCTCCTACTCCTCCCAAGTCCTTCTTGCACAGAAGCCCTAGAAGAGGATTGTCACCAAATTGTCACTGTGGAACAGAGACCGACGAGTGCAGCCACCCTAATGTGTCATCTTCGCCTCTCATGCCGCAACGTCAACCGGGAATTTTGTCCAGGAATTGGCTACAACTATTCAAGTGGCAATACAAAGGCGGGAGTCCGTCTGAACCTCTTCTTACTGTCGATTTAGGGAACATAGCCTCTGTCCGACTCCCCGTTTCAGATTCTGGCAACCACAGCTCTAGTAATTTAGCTTAATTAGGCTGGATATCAGCTAACCTCAGTCTGCCATGCGATGCAGATCAGTCTGTTCAAGTCTCTGGCTACTTGCACAGTAATTAGATCTTGCCGTAGCACCCGTTCCATTCCTGACAGATGTGCTGACCTATCTTCTTGTGATAGCCGCTTCACGGGGTCCTGGGGACGTGTAAGCTTTATAATAAATGTTAAATTCTGAGGGGTAGTTCTCTGTGCACCTGCAGCGCGAAGAAAATGAGCCCAGATGTGTGATTGACAATTTGAGGTTGCAGTGCCCTCCAAATTCGTGAGACAGACAGATTGAGCCTATGGTCAAGGGAAACAGCTTAAAATTGTGGTCTGGGCAGCTGTTCTGCTGCAAAATGGTCAACAATGGCCAGAAAATACTCACTTTGTCCCTCAGAACAGAGTTCTCAGGTTCAAATACAAACTCTGAGGAGGTGGTTCACTGCAGATTTGGAATACCAATTGATTGAGCATATGGACGAAGTGAACAGATGAAAAGAAGTCCAAAACACAAAATGACTTGAAATATCCATGGAGTACAAAAGTGAAAGGTAGGCATAAAGTGTATTACCATATCCTAAGTCTGGCTTTCATCAAGATTTTTTTTCAGATCCTCTTCCTCTTTGAATTTTCCCAGCTTCTCGTATGTCACTCTGAGATTCTTCATTGTCTTGACAGTGTCTGGATGGGTGTTGCCAAAAAGTTCCATCTGTTTCTCAAATGCCACAACCAGAAGCTCTTCTGCCTCCCCGTATCTTCCCAACATGTTGAGTGTGGAGCCTAGATTCCTCATGGCACAGAGGGTATGTAGATGGTGGTCCCCCAATATTCTTCTCCGCTTATCAAGCACCACAACCTCAAGGTCCTTTGCCTCTTTCAACTTGTGCAGGCAGCGATATATGAATGCCAGATTCCCCATAGAAATCAGGGTCTCCAGATGATCATTTCCCAGGGTGTTCCTCCGCATCTCAAGCACCACAACCTCAAGTTCCTCTGCCTCCTGCAGTTTTCCCAACCAACTGTATGTTGCTCCCAGATTCGCCATGGTACGCAGGGTATCTGGATGGGAGTTGCCAAGTATTTTTCTCCGCATCTCAAGCACCACAACCTCAAGGTCCTTTGCCTCTTTCAACTTGTTCAGGGAGTGATATGTGAATGCCAGATTTGCCATGGCACGCAGGGTATCTGGATGGGAGTTGCCAAGTATTTTTCTCCGCATATAAAGCACCATTCCCTCTAGTTCCTCTGCCTCCTGCAGTTTTCCCAAATGACTGTATGTCAATCCCAGATTCGCCATGGCGGTCAGAGTTTCTGGATGATGGTGGCCAAGTACTGCTCTCCACTTGTCAAGCTCTACAACCTGCATTTCCTCTGCC
Source organism: Mycena vulgaris (assembly GCA_029204335.1). Taxonomy (NCBI): domain Eukaryota; kingdom Fungi; phylum Basidiomycota; class Agaricomycetes; order Agaricales; family Mycenaceae; genus Mycena; species Mycena vulgaris. The sequence continues at coordinate 5,214 of JARGYA010000530.1, forward strand.
TTCTGAAATTTCCCCAAATCCTCATATACCAGTGCCAGTTCCCGTATAACACGCAGGGTTTCTGGATGGCTATCGCCAAGTACTTCTCTCCGCATATCAAGCACCACAATCAGCAGTCCCTCTGCCTCCTGCAGCTTTCCCAAATTAATATATATCGCTGCCAGATTCGCCATGGACTGCATAGTGTCTGGGTGGTTGTCACTGAGAATGGTTTTCTGCTTCTGTAGCACACCAGCCTGAAGTTTCTCTGCATTAGTAAATTGGCCCAGTTCATCATATGTCAATGCCAGCAAGCAGATAGCTTCCAAAGTGTCTGAATGGTCATCACCAAGAAGCTTCCTCCGGTCATCAACCAGTGTCAATGCAAGCCGGTTTGCTTTCTCTGTCTTCCCTGCAAACATGTATATTTTTCCGAACTGAAGTCTAAAATCTGGGGTTACATCCAAACTGAGTTGGATGAGGAGTTCAATGTGGGGCAGCATCCACAGGCAAGCCAGCTTCATATCTTCGTCAGGGAGTCTGGCCAGTCCCATCCCTACTATAGCAATCATACAATGGTGGTACAATTTATCATTAGAGAGTGTACTACGAGTCCAGTAATGCACAAGTGGATGTATTGAAAACATCTTCTTTCCTGAATCATAGTTGATCAAAGAATACGATTGGATTTCATTTGTCAAATCCATGAAGCAGAGGGAATCCCAGATCCTGGCAGGGCCTAGAAACTGTGACAAGAATTCAAGTGGCATCCGCAGCTCCTCTTGTGATGAGCCAGAGGGTTTGAATTCAAAGTTTGTTGCATTCTTGAATATTTCTTCAGAGATTCCCTGATAGTGTAGGAATGAACAAAGTTGCAGGAATGTTTGGGCTTTTTGGCTGAGCTGGTCAAAGCTAATCTGCCATGTGGTGAACACTGTCCAGGCATAGTTATCATGAGCCTGGGTAGGCTTTTGACTGAGCAGTCGAGTTTGATTTTGTTCATAGAGATCTAGATAGCTGTCAAGACTTCCAGACCGCGAAATAAATGCTCCAGCCTGAATGATAGCGAGAGGCAGGTAACAGAGAACCTGGAGAATTTGAGAAAAAAAAACAGTGAGGAATCAGGTTTGCTAACCTTCACAATTCGAGTGGCAGTGAGCTTGTTATGATCTGTGATATCTAGGGCAGCACTTCTGAGCAGCAGATCCATGGCATCTGTTTCTTCCATATCTGAGACATGATAATGGGAGGCCGCATAAACACAAAGTCCAGGGTTTCGAGATGTGATGAGGATGTTCCCATGGGTGCATTGAGGGAAATAATCATTGAGATTGATTTTCGGGTCGTCTGCATTGTCAAAGAAGAGAAGCCAATCATCTGCTTTGCTTCTAAGCCATTGAAGAGCATCTTGCGGTGAGCTTCCAACATTCTTGGCTGTGGCTATAGTTTTCAAACCTGCATCAATTGTCTCGACAGTGCTTGTGTCAATGAGGAAGATGTTGGTGAAGCTGAAAATAAATACACATTGTTTCAACCCTTCAGAAGAGCCAACTCACTGAGAAGCTGATTCTTGGATAAACTTCAGTGAAATCTGGGTTTTTCCAGCACCACCTAATCCATGCAGAAGGAAGATTTGTTGCACTCCCTTACTCTGCGTGAAATAATGATTCATTTTATCCAGAATAGTCTGTCTGCCGTGGAATATTCTGGTGGGTGGAGGACAGTTGTTGGTATGTGGAGGCATTTGTGGCACCAATAAATCTGAAGAATACAGGCTGAGATTGCGTAGTCATTAGAGGAAGAGACATACCGGGGGATATCACAGTTAACATTTTTTGGACCTGCAGGTTTGTGTCTTTGGTTGTTATAAGTGTATCCACATTTATCATCAGCTGAGAAATGTCAGCCAGCAGCCATCGATTTTGTTGAAAGGACTGTACACACCGTGAAATTTGCTCGCACTTCACGTATCCTATCTCGAAATCTGCTGATCTCCTCTGTGGTGCTGCTTGACTTGGCAATCTCCTTGATGCGGCCTCTGAGGCTTCGGGCTCGTTTCTCCAGTTCCTCAATTGTGTGGATCACATTTTTCAAGAAGCTGCATAGAGTGATAGTCTCAGACAATTCTGATTCAAATACAAGGTCACTTACTCCTCAAGCTCTTCACATTGACTTTTGAAGCTGAGTGCAGCTGTATCCCCATGGGCGGATATCTGGTCTCGAATAATAGTGATGATCTCAACAGCATCTCCACACAGCTCTTTCATGCTGTCCCGATTCTTTTTCACTTTCTGCAGCAGCCAACATGAGAATTATTCCCTTGAGAAAGGATTCACCTACATCAACTGTCTCCAAAAGAAATACAACAGTTCCAAAGATACCCTTTAGATGAGGAAAAGGAAGAATTTCTGCACCAGCGGCAAGTCCCTTTGCATTCCATATCAACGGGGCAAGCCAATCCGAGTTTGAGGACGATGAGGGTTTGAAGGGTCGAAATGTGGACCCCTTCACCGGTTGAGAGGGGCTGGATGCTCCATTTCCGATATTGCTGGCGGCCATGGTGGGAGAGCAACAGCAAAATATGATCATTGAATCTGCTTCTTAAAGATGTTGTTGGAACCCCCCAGGCACAGCCCTGCATCGACTGCTTGAGCCGCAGATATAGCTGGAGAACAGATCACCATTCAAAGGACATTCCCATCCACCCTAGGGCTTTCCTCCGTTGCCGTCTTCGATGGGACAACGGGCCGTTTCTATGGGAACGGCCCCGAATTTTTGGGATGCATCGACGGGGCGGGTACGGAACGGGTAACCCGTACCTGTCCGTAAACGGGTCGACAGGTTGATGGGTACTTGAGGGTCCATCTGGCCCGAATGTGGGCGAAATTGACCTGGGCTTGGCCGGTGCGGCATCGAGTTGGAAGTAGAAGTAGGATGAAACAGCTTTTCATTACAAATTTGTTGCCGGATATCAGAAATCGGGGATGACCGACATCCTCCGAGATTTTGATCTCCACAAATCTCCATTGAATCTCTCACATTTGACACCATCCCAGTGAGCACCGTCGCATTTCTTATGTAAAACCCAGCAGTCTCTTTCGGGCCGTTTGAATAGGATGTGATTTCTGACCCCAGACCAATAGGAATTAGGGGATAAATCTACTTAGCAACCCGCCCTTGCCAACAGCACGGGGGTTACGCTATGTGGCAACCAGGACCCCCGTTTATACCTTTGGAGGTCGTATCCAGAAAATCAGCCTCCCCAGGACGTTTGTCCGAACTAATTTATTTTTCCCACGCTTTTTGAGGAGTGCAAAATCGTTCTTTTCACAAAAGCGGTCACTTTTGGGTTTTTTTGGACCGAAATTTTCGCAAAATTTTGTCCGAACCAGGGATACGACCTCCAAAGGTATAAACGGGGGTCCTTGGCAATCCCAAGGTTATGTAACAGCTATTAGCCGAGACAACATTGGGTAAGATCCCTCTCAGAGTAGCATCGCGGGATGATTTGTGAACTATGACTCCTGGGCTCTACTATGTCTTCGCAATCTTGTCGGAATATGTCTAGGAGGATACATTTTATTTTTATGCGGGCACACGTGACCACGTGATCAGGCGCGTCAACTTTCGACGCGCCCGCTCATCATACTATTATAGTTGACAACAATTTTTTGGCAAGAAGTCTAGGACGTGAATTCTTCCCAGGAATATAAAAATATCTTTCTCTCAATCCTCTGTAATATGGACTTGGGGTGCCGGTGGCAAGTTGCTGCTCGACACAGCCCAACAAAGTTTGTTTTCAACTGCGAGAGTTCCACACATAGCACACTATTCTAGGAGGCCAAAATCATCATTGCTATGCTCATAAACGATTGTAAATTTTGGTTCTCGTTCATTTAACAGCACGTGCGATGCCACAGCTGGACGTCGGGCCGACACACCGTCCTTCCTGTTTGGGACGGCTCGCCAATCACTCGGATCATGTTATGATGATATCCGGTGGTCTTCCCTCCCAATGCGGACACCATTGTCGCCAGCTTATCAGCTTATTGTGGACATCGTTTGTCGCCTTGAAATCTTTAAATCTAGCCATTGAAGAGCAGTTTCAATAAAAATATTACAAAGTACAGTAAGTACACAGTAAAACTAATGAACCACACAGGATTGATGCCGCTTTTGAGCCTTTTCAGGCGATGGTGGGAGTAGTGGTCGTGTTGGTCGTATCGTCTTCGTTTCCGCCCGGACGTCTCTGTGCTGGGTAATGAAGCAGACGAGGTCGCCACTGGGGATGTTGCAGAGGCGGGTGGGGCCTGGGTAGAAGCCGGCGGGGGCGGCGGGATGTTTCGGACACGTTCTAACCCTAGGGAATGTATTCTCCACCCCAGCGATTTTTTTTTTGCGATATTTAGTGGCGTTAGTCGCGCTTTGACCACCGGTCTGCGGCTCGCTCGAGGCCGGGACATCAAAACTGGCGGGGGAGGGGGAGGGGAATTTATCGTTTTCCGAGAGGAAGGTAATGGCAGCCATGACAGTGAGCAGAGGATGATATTGCAGCTGGTGGTAGGTCAGAAAGAGTGTAAATAATTCCATCATGCCACCCAGGGCAAGGACAATGGAGCCCCAGGAGCAGGACACATCGACCGCGTCCATCCCTTTCCGAATTGAGCGCTTGGACCGAACTTTGATCGCTTTAGTGCCGCTGATGGCCGGCACTTCCAAAAAGGGAACACGGTGTGTTGGCCCAAATTCCGCCACAGCTACCCATCGATGATTGGCGATCCACAACCCCTGTTTTGGCACGACTACGAGAGTTGATCTCATACCCGGAAAGTCCGGAAAAAACCAGCGGAGAATGGGGAGAAGGTCCGATGCAACAGGGATGTGCAGGGAATCACCACTCGGATGCGCTCCGGAAGTTTTACTACATTTAGAATGTACTGTGCGTTCGGCCACGAAAATAGCTGGCGGCAGTCGTTGATGAAAGACGTCGGGAGGAATAGGAAGGAAGGTCCTTCTCCGAGGAATTTAGCAGCGTGCCGAAAGTAGGTCAACTCGGCTCGGGCATTGAGAATATCCTCTATGGCCCAGCGCTCAAAGAACAAGTAGCCGAGGATATGAAGCGGGGCTTGCGTAATGCGAAAGCTAGAAAGGGGCTCGGTAAATTTCTTGTTCTTGAATTGCTTAAGGAAGCGAGGGAGGAGGAGTGACGAGGTGACGACACGCTGCGAGAGATTCGAAGCAGCCCGCATGCGAGCTCTATTGGATGGTGGATGGTATGTATATCCATCACAGGGTATACGTACTTCTACAGCGTTAGAAAGATGGATTCTAATTTCTGGTACTGGAAATTAATTGAAACACTGGAAGTAAGCCTTCCGTGTTACGCGATTTGACGAAAACAAAACATGGTGGCGCAGCCTAGTGATTAATATCGATTAATAATTGACGGGGCCAAAGCCACTCGAAGTCCGTTCATCACTAAATTATGTACGCCGTGACCTTGGGAGTGGTGCCGTCGACTTTCAAGACGGAAACGGACATCTGGGATTGGCCTAGGTACAGGTCCGACGATTATAATAACTGTCTTGATGACAGTGAGATTCCTGGAACATCGGACTGCATGTGCATTCAACCAGATGCCGAGGGTGAGACGAGGCGGAGGAGTACTATTGGGCATGATCGCAAATCCTAACTTCGGAAAGAACGGAGATCTGCAATGAACGGAATCCGCAGTACCGGGAGGCCAGTAATCTGCCTAATGAAGGAAGGCCTTGGACTCCGTGTGCCGGACATAATATCAAACTCGTTGGTAGAGCATACACAACCAATCACCTCCCATTCCCATTCCCATTCGTAGGTGTATCAACCATAGCGCCAGGAGGTCTGTTGGCGGGAGCATCCACGGCCGCAGCGTGAAGAGTTGAACCGCGAGCATGGTCCTTTGCGCGGCGTATTTATAATGGACTTGACAGGAAAGGATTGTTCGTTCCGGCGTTCCGGAAGCCGTTTTGAAAGTCTGGGATGTGTCGTTGTGAGTTTGCCCATCTGTGGATGAGGAGTGGCTGCAGTTTCAGTACGCAGCCCTCAAGAGCAATATTAACATTCCTGTAGCTGTCCGGGTTTGATGCCAGTTTCCCGCGTTTCAACTTTCAAGAGCCCGATTATAAACCATACGGTGAGTCCGTCATGCCCCGAAACGCGCTCGTTGAAAAGTGCAGCTAGTTCATCGTTAGGTACGTCGACGATGCCAGCGTAAAAAATGGAGTTTTTGCGGAGATGGTCTTTGATCCACTCAATATTTTCCTCTGTGAGCTCCGAGGAGAAGAACCCTTCTGGAATCGAGTCTGGTAAACTGCGGAATCATGCTCACCAGGATTTGGTTCATTTTGTGCTGCGCGCGATCGAAGGACTTAGATACCATTTCTCCAAGACATCCTTTAGATTATGAGCCATTGCAGATATCGGCGACGGAGCGGGATCCGCAAGCCGTTTAACGATGTTCCAGAATTGAAGGTGCGTCCAGCAAGCGTGCTCGATTATTCGGCTTGATGTCATTCACCCGATCTTTGCCCCGATAGGCTGCAGGATATGGAGCACGCTCATGGACCGTTCTGCTTCACCAGAGTTGTTCGGACCGTGGAAAGAAATAAGGAAATGACCGGGCGGAGTTTGAAATGCGCTGAATCAGCGATCAGTGTGCGCCCTCCTCCTAAGTCCATTCTTGCACCAGCAACAACACGGCCTCCGTACCCAGAGACCCTGCACGATCACCCCGCGACAAGGCACCCGCACTTCCCCTGGGAGTCAGCCAACGCCCGCCGCCATGTCCAACATCGCCTTGCCTCCATGTCTGCCCCGTCCACGAGCCCATTCGCGCGGTGCTCGTCGACCTCGGCCGCAGCGTCGGCGTCGGTGACCCCTTCCGCGTTAGCGAACGCGACGAGCTCGTCCCCGCCGTTCAGCTTCCTTCAGACGTTCCCCACCGACCCAGTGACCTCGCCGCCCGTGCTCCCCACCGGCGGGCCCTCCTGACCCCAACGCGAACAGCGGCCCGCAGTCCTCTGCCCAGCTCTATCATGCGTGCCTCTCCCTGTTTCCCCACTAATCGCTAATTGACCACGTCCCGCAGTATACACATTCCTCGCAACGCTCATCCTCCTCCTCGGCGTCTCCTCCGCGATTGTCACGCGCTCGCTGCTGCTGCGGCGGCGCCACCGCCGGATGGTCGAGGAGGCGATCGCGAACGGGACGTGGGTGCCCCGGCCCCGCGTGTGAAGGTCGATCTAAGGAAGAAGCCGCGCCTGTGGGACGTGTACCTCGCGCCGCCGGTGAACGTGCCGGTGGGCGGTGGGGGAGGTGGCGAGGAAGGAGAGAAGGACGAGTGGGAGGCGATCATGGTACGTTGCCCTTCCTTTCCACATGTTCTTGCACTCGATACATATCACCCCGTCCCTCACTGACTACCCCTCCCCAGCCTTTCGCAGCATCGTACACGCCGCCCTCGCCCTCGCACGCCCCGCCTCCCTCTACCGCCTCCCTTCCCTCCGCTTCCACGCCCACGCCCTCCCCAGCACATCCGCCCGCCAGCGCAAACTCACTAAATGGCAAAGCAGCAGAACAGGAGGAAGTAGGGCTGGAGCAGCCCTGCGTGCGCGTCGCGGTGCTCATCGCTATGCCTATCCCGCCCCCCTCCTCCGCTTCCTCATCGAATTCACATCAACTATCACCGCCGACGCCGCACACACCGTCGTCTCGTCAGGCAGCCGGAGGAAGGACGAGCGAGCCGCAGCGCCCGACATAGGCCTCCCTCGGTGTGGGGCTGGACGCGCACGGCGAGCTGCTGCTGCCGCGGCTCGAGGTGAGGGTCGTGGGCGTGGGCGTGGGCGTGGGCGTGGGCGTTGTGCCGTCTGCGGAGGGCGAGAATGAGCATTCCGTATCCCACAAGCCTGGGCTGTAGGCGCTCGAGGTACGTGGTATCTGGCTCATGAATGTCCTCTCGCGCTAACCCCGCCGCAGAAATTTGTCTCCGGGATCTGCGAGGTCCTTGGCGAGAACGCGGCAGAGCTCGTACGTTTGCGACGCGGACGACATTCGTAGCTCAACACGATGGTTCTTCCGCGCTGGCGAAGCTCATTGGGCGGCACCGGCGCGTGCGAGGTCGCCGCGATCGTCAGCACGATGGGCTGCTTTGGGGTGTCCTCGACTCGGAGCGCTAGTGTGTTTCATCGGCGCAGCGCGGGCGGATCGCCGTGAACGAGGCTCGCCCCTTGTATTCCAACGCCGCAATCCGCGATCTGCGAACTCATCCGCGAGGGCGTACGCTATCGTGGCATTCCTCTCTCCGAGAGCGTGACCCCCACGAGCTGCCCTTCTTCGCAATGGGAATGTACTTGGCATCGGGGCGCGGGATCGTCGTGATTTGTCAGCAAGATGGATTATCTTGACACGGATATTTCGCTGTACGCCGTGCGCCCCTCTACTTCATGTCCAGTTCAATCTGACCTAATCGCCAGTTTTCGGACGGATCGCGCCATTCCAAACCCGCATGCCGCACACCCGGAAACAACGGCGCATTCGCTGCTTGTTGCGTGTGCGCGGCTCGCGGGTCGGTGCAACAATTTCCGCGAGTTCTCAAGCTAAAAGCGCTAGAGTAATCTATCGAGTTGCGGATGTCCCTGATCTGTGCAGCTACGTAGCTCTAGGTCCCGTTGGGGACTTTTATCTCCGTACACCGTAAGTCCGTGTTGATGGAACTCGCCAGCGAGTAGACTCAAGTCTTCGCTGCGTGCTTCCGCTTTCGCGCCGCACATTCAGCTGAGCCATCTTGCGCGGCCCGCATCAACAAATACGGCAGTCGTTCCGCATTTCTAGTTCCACCAGGAAAGAAAAATCGGAGCGGAACCTGTGAAGGAAAATCGAGTACAGGCAAGTGACGTCCCTACGTTCTATTCGGCTTGCCGCGAGCCCAAGACAAGTCCGCACCCTGAATTCAATACCGCGCGGCGGCGGCGGCGCGCTTGTTTATTTGATGTCACGGCCTCCCGCGACCCCAACAACGCGTCCGACGCGCTCTCCACGCGTCGGCGGTGCGCAGCACCGCCCCTGCAATTTTTATTACATTTTTGGGCTTCCCACGGACAAGGCCACATGTTACAGGTAAGCCCCATCTATTATCTGGTCTCCTTGCAATTCCAAGTCAACCTGCTCCCATAGAATCGCACTCTGGCTTCAATGGCGCACGGTGGTGGCGCAAAGCGCTGTCTCCGTTGTTTATTCGATGCCGGAGTCCCCCGCGAGCCTAACGACGCGCTCGTCGCGCTTCTAACGCGTTGGCGGCGCGTAGCGCTGCCCCTGCACTTTTGATTACATTTTTGGGCTTCCCGCGGACAAGGCTACGTATTCTAGGTAAGCCCCATCTATAATCTGGTCTCCTTGCAATTCCAACTCAACCTGCTCCCATAGAATCGCAGTCTGGCCTCAATAGCGCACGGCGGCGGCGCAAAGCGCCGTCTCCGCTGTTTATTCGATGTCCGAGTCCCCCGCGAGCCTAACGACGCACCCGTCGCGCTCCCAACACGTCGGCGGCGCCCAGCGCCGCCCCAGAATTTATTTTCACACTTTTGGTGGTCCCTCGGCGCGCAGCGCCGTACTCAAGTCCTATTCGATTTCTCACGAACCCAAGACGCGTCCGCTGCGCTCCATACACGTCGGCGGCGCTACGCGCCGCCTCTGCAATTTTATCACATTTTTGTGCTTCCCGCGGACAAGGCTACATCTTACAGATAAGCCCCATCTATTATCTGTTGTCCTTGCAATCCAAACTCAACTTGACTTCAATAGCGCCCAGCGCTGCCTTCAGTGTTTATTCGCTGTCCGAGCCTCCCGCGAGCCCAACGATGCGTCCGTCGCGCTCCCCACGCGTCGGGGGCGCGTAACGCCGCCCCCTCGGAATCTTTATTACATTTTTGAAGGTTCCGCAGACCACTCGACGCGTTGTGTGTAAGTTCCATTCAGTTTACGCTGTTTTGAGAGTATCCAACCTTCAACTACAGTCACCCTCTATCGACTTTCCGCGAGCCCCAAGACATATACCGCTGGACTCTCACGTGTCGGCGCCCGCCACGTTTTATTTGGATTTTTGGACGCGCCTTCGGTAAGTTTCATTCTAGTACTTGGCCTTGCATGTTAAAGTCACCGTACCCCGTAGACTCGTGTCGGCGAGCGCGTCAGCAGCGCTCCGCCGTGTGCGGATTATTATTCGATTTTTCGTGTTCCCGCCACCGCCGCGTCGCGATTTCGATATAATTGATTGATTCTCGCACGGCATGTGTCTTAACGCGGGTCCCAGTATGCCTCCGAGCTCAAATTACATATTTGAACTTTTCACGAGCGCCTTCGACGTGCCGTCAACGCCCCGCCCTCCCTCCCGCGACGCGCTCTTACCGGGCTGCCCGCCGCCCTCGACATTCAAACCCCGAATTTGGTGTTCCTGCGAGCAGTATGTTCTTCCCCGCGATGTTGAATAAATTAATGACCAACTCGTTCCTTTCAGATTGCGCTCCCGACATTTTAAATTACATGGTGTTCTTTATATGTACATCCCTTCCCGCGGCTCTGTATCTAATCGCTAACTCTTGCGCTCGGTCTGTGCGCCGTCCCCGACATTCTTTCCCCGCGAGGCTGTGATCCCCATTTGATCGCTGACATGTTTTGCGTTCGATCAACGCGCCAACCTTTCAACTCTCGAAACTCCAGTACGTCCCCTTGTCGTGCATTTTTCTGCAACCGCTGGGCTGTCGCGGCTAAATGAGCGCGCATTCTTTATGGATTCATTACTTGCCTATTACTCTCAGATCATGCATTGGCGCTGAGTTGAACATTAAATGCCGTATTTGACTTTGTTCCGCAGGGCGGCGTGTACTGACCCGCGACTTGCAGACACGATTCCGCGCTTTGACCTCTGCCAGTCCGCCTTCCGCCAGGCACCGATAAGAGATCCACTACGCTTGTACCCAGTCCCGCTAATCCCATTTATTTGCCTACCTTCGGGACGGCGAGACTATGCCAAGATTTTTAAAATGCATTTTTGGACTTGCGTTCAAAAATCCCACCCACGTACACCTCACGATAGTTTAAAAACATAGGTAGTTCTCTTTTCATACAGCCGCGTATCAGGCTTAGAGGGGCAGGAGAAGAGGATCGGGGCCTCAATGCAGCAGTTTTCTTTCTAAGTCCGCGATTTGGTTAATGGACCATGTTCCATTAACCATTTGATGGCGCATCAGCGGGGACATCATTGCTGCACTCGCCGATCAAAAACTACTCTCTCTCATTCTCGCACACACACCAACACGGCCTCCGTACCCAGAGACCCTGCCGTCATTGCGGCTGCGTTGCTGCGCTCCACGCGTGTTCCAGCCCAAGTCTTGTCGCCCGCCCTAACACGTCAGCTCGCGCCGTCCGCCTCCTGCCGACAGCGCAAGTGGAGTCCTGCACATCGACGACCGCGCGCCATCGCGAACGCGTCGCTCGCCCAACGTCCGCCTCCTCCCTTGCAGTGCCAAGCCGTGCGCCCTCACACGCCGCGCCTCCTTGACAGCGCCAAAGGTGAGCGTACGCACCCGCTTTGGAGCTGCACCGCGCGACTTACGCGGGCGGGGCGAGGTCTGCACCCAGTTCGCCTCCGCTCCGACGCCCTTACTCTCCGCGTAGATCCCACCGCGGAGCACGCGCCTTGGTTCCAGCGCATCTCGTGCGGTGCGGGCGCGGGGTTCCGCGTTCGGCGCAGGGAAGAGGACGCGAGCGCGAGCGCGCGCTGGTGCGGAGGGTTCCTGGAAATCAGGGCATGTAAATAGAATGTCGATAGAAATTGAATTGAATTGGGTTCACTCACCTTGCACGGAATAAATTCACAGCAACTCGAAACGAATTTTTTGTACCTTCTTCGCACCTGATGTATTCAAGGCACACAGGACTACAGAGATAGGCTCGTGGGATGCATAGTATGGTACATACCTCGGATGCGGTCTCGATCGACTCTTTACTCCGAGCACGCAGTTCTACAAGGGAAATTGGAGGCAGCAACAGTGCACCTTGAAAGTTGAACGCGGGGTTCCTGACCTTGGTACTGCGATGGATTATACTCAAACCCGGGACATGGACTGCGCGAATCATTTAGGTACAATCCAGGCGATATATGAAAGTGCTTACTATGGAAAGCTTGAGGGAACCCTTGCGTCAAACAGATACTCATCTGAAGACGGTCGTCAGTACGTGTCAGGAATTTGGAAAGCACTCTCAGTCCTGGGTGAATTGCGTTGATCTGCGGGCGGGGCAGCGTGAGCGATGAATTCGAAAAATAACATAAATCAGTACATGTGAATACATAACATCGAAGGTTGAACCGCAATGAGAGTGGCGGCGCGAGCGCGAGCTGCGATAACATCTTACCTCGGAAGGACAGTCTGCGATTCTGCCTCGCCCGAGGGTACAACACCGAAAGTGGGTCGAGGTCAAGTCGAGCTTTGGATACAGTCTTGCCTCGCATCGAGTCCGCACCAATGCAACACTGAATACAATACCTTCAAGCCGTGGTTCATGGTCTTGGGGGTCGGTCAAGCGATTCAAGTACGAGTTGGGGAAGAAGAGGAGCCTGGGATCAGTGAACGTACGGTTGGTGAGTTGAAATGCCTACATGTGTGGACCCGGGGAAGTGTACACTCGGCCTCGAGGGCGGTGCATTTGAGGCTTCGATTGCACTTGAGCCGTGCTCTGAGGACTCCCGGTGTCAAACGCGAATCGATTCGATGTTGACGCAGGGCACATGGATCTGAGGGAAAGGGGACAGATCAAGTAAATATGTGATGAAAGAGCAGTACAAAGTATCACCTGGGACATATAAAAGATAACTTGCAAGGTGAAAGCTGCGAGTTGTAGGGACCGTGAACGACTTGGAGAGATCTGCTGGAGAGTTAGACTCGAGTCGAGGGTTTATTTGCGATGGAAGGGACTTACTGCTTGAATGTGATCGAAGACGCGCCATCCCGCAGTCAAATGGTATACTAGTGCAATTGTAAAGAGCCAGCACAATCAGCCAGATCGTGAATTCCGGCTGACGCAAACAGGTTGAATCTCTGTCAGCAAGATCAGAGGAGAAATGAACGTGAGGTCAACTCCGTTGTGAAAAATCCAACGGACTCAGATACTCGAACCATTCAATCTCAAAAACATAGAAGGGGGTGAATGGAAACAAAAAGAAATTGCATAGAGCTATATAACTGAAAGAGAGCGCGTCAGTGAAGTCAATTGGGGCGAAGGGAATAGAAACGTACCAAGGTTACATACAGTGTGAGCAGCTGTGAAATATAATCACCGGTATAATTCTCGAGTAGAATTGAGCCGGATGAAGCGATCCAAGGAAGGTCGAGCGACGTAGAGGAGAGTCACCGATAGCCCCGAGAAGACACCTTGAAGGATAGTTGGTCGAAAATAAAGCAAGAGTGATTTCGTAGACGTGAATCCATTGGAGCCATAGATAGGATGCACCCATAGAGGGATGAAAAGGACGCCCAGAGTGAACCAAAAAAGAGACCCCAAGTCTGCGCAGAATCAGAAAAGCAACCAGATACCATAGTAGCGCGAGCTTGAGAGATATTTGAGCCAAGACTGAAGCAAAGGTCAATATGAGGTCTAATGAAAATGGAGAGAGAGCTTACTGAGTTGGATTCTACAATAAATTTGAAAATCCCACCAGCGTAGACCGATCGCCTCGAGATATCGCAAGGACTCAAGGACTCGAACTTCTGAAAATGAAAATCAGTATTGGTAGGCAAAGAGGGGCAGAATTGAGTCGAAGTTCACAGTAGTCACCAGGATGCCATGCAACGAATGAGAACTTGCAAAGGGAATGGTTAGCGGGATGATGAAGGAGAGAGAAAGAAACAAGAAAGAGAGCGCACGCGGGTGAGAGCTCGTGACCGTGGGACATCGGCATCCTCGGCATTCCATGCCGAAGCACATCGACATCGACGTCGGCCCGTCGTTGGTGGACAAAGGAGACATAAGGTAGGAGGACCATATCTAAAGCCCCACTGAATCCCGCTCGATCCGGGAGAGGCCGGAATCGAGCGAGGTGTAAGAGGTGAAAGTAGTGGGTCGCTGAGGAAAATGCGTCGCTTTTGCCTGCACTTGCGAGCAAGGGGGTTTGAATACCCGAAAGATGTACCCTATGTCGGTATTTTTATCTCAGAGGCCTAGATACCTCCCCCTCCCCCACGTGATGAAGCACGTGCCATCAATTTCCCTTTTTGGGACGCCGCCCCCATACGCCGCCGTTTTCCGCCTCTGCACGGCACACATACGGTGACATACCCAACCCTTGCACCTACTTTTGAGGCAGCCGCTGTATTGGATGACACCGTAATTCTTTTCTCTGCGCAACTTGAGGGCATTTAATGCTGAGCCATGTCCGGAAATTATGACAGTACACACCTGACCGCATTTCGAGAGCTGTGAGCCGCCGAAATGATCAGTGGGTTGACTGACTTTTTCAGAAGGTTACGCTTTGTGGGGTGATTGTCGCGATCCAGCCATACCTCCTCCATCCTGCGCATTCAATTCGTCTGGTGCCATTTGATAAACACGGGGAATGCTGTCGAGAGATGGGGGGTTGTGCGGCGAGCCACTACAGTGATCATTAAGATTGTACGTGCAGATCGCGCGACCACACTGCAATGGGTAGGGAATCAAGTAATTGGTGCACGGTGAGTTTTTGGTCGACTTTTTGGCAGCAGCTATCTTGAATTTTAGCGGATTGAGGCATGTAGAACGGCGCCAGTCGATCTGGCGTGCACCACCCCCGGTCTTTCTCAACTCAAAGGTGCACATGGGGAAGGGCCGTGAACAAAGTCCGATCAAATGGCTCGGCGGGTGAAACAGAGCGGTGAAAGAAGCTCTACGTGAAAGGGTATACAATTTTTTTTTCAGGACCCGGGGGGCCTCCCCCCCCTCCCCCTATATAAGGAAATTCCTTATCTTGGTAGCCCCTTGCTTGCGAGGGTACATACGAACGCGCCCTGATTCTCCTTGTTATGTAAGCTTCCGTTTTGGGAAACCACGTGCTCCTTCCTGCAAATTGTTCGCGCTAATTAGCCGCGCACAAACCACGCGAAGACGCGACTTTTCACACGGAGGACGCGTAGAATAGCATATAAAACCATCCTGAAGATCCTTCATCCTTCCGATGCAAGAATTCTGAGAGCTGGAGTGAAATGTCTCGCAATCTCCTATTGCGACGACTACCCGACAGAAAAGAAATTCTCCACTACAGCTGCAGATCCACTGGGAGTCGATTCGTCGCACTTGGCAATTATTAATGCCACCAATTCCACCGCAGTACTCATTTTCGGTGAATCTTTCACAGAAATGAGGTGCATGCTGTGCCCCTGTACGTTCAAGGTGTCGATATTGTCTAGTCTCTTATAAACAGACAATACAACAATTTTCACTCGTACCTCGCGATGTCGTAATTTCTGGCGTCAGAAGGTCATTTTTGCCGCATTTTCTCGCCAATCTTTAGCAGGCGCTGTAAGTTAGCCGATCCGCTCAAAGCTTACCGCATGACCAAGACTGCGTGAACCATTCAGCAGCCGACTCCCGGCTCCCGCATTTCTGCTGCCAGACGGCCTTTTTTTGGCCGTACTTCCCCGCAATTTCACCAGGCATCTCGCTCGCGAACACCATGAACTCGCCCTGTGGGCTCAAACGCGCAATTATTTCACCAACGTCCCGATGTAGATTCGGAAGCGAGTGTGGTGCACGGTGCACAGTTACCACGAATTATTCATACCTCTATGTTGTTAGTAGCTTGTCCGGGTTCAATTCCTGGCGCCCCCATACAATAGCTGCCACTCCTTTTGTCCATTCTTTTGGGGTGAAGCTCGAAGTTCATGAGCTCGCGGGATCGGTCGGTGTAAGCTAGTCTCTCCCAAACAGACACTTCAACAGTACTAGTGGAAGGATTGTACCTCAGGCTCGCTTGTGAGTTCCGATCATTGAGCTTCGAGCAACGAAGGAATTCCGCGCGAGCACCGAAGGAAATTCCGAACAAACTAAGTCGAACGGCAGAATGAGACTGGCTCAGAAATACTAATAGATGCATAGGAATACATGCACAGGATTCGGCGGCGCGGAATGGCGGTGAGGAGTAGGTCGTGGTCAGGGTCGGAGTCGTGCGCGACCGAGCCTGAGATCTGAGATCTGGGACGTGCACGCACGCGGGCGGGCGGGAGGAGGCCCGTCTGACGCCCCGCTCCGCCGCAGCGCCCGCTGTTGGCAGACTCACCGCGCTCAACCGGTGCAAGTAAGATCCGCAGCGGGCGCTCCGAGTCGATTCACGCGACTCGCACTTGCATGGCGCGCCGAAGCGTATAGATATTCGCCTACATACATACCGCGAGTCTGGGTTGCGTGCGCGAAATGCGCGAGGTGGGGCACGGCGAGGGCGGCGCTTTCGATACACGAGGCCTCCGATTCGATTTGATAGCGCGGTGAGAATGACGTTACAGCTGAGGACGCGACGAAGGGGATGCGACGGGATGAATAGATAGGGATACAAGGGTACATGCGGTGGGCGAGCGCGGGATCACTAGATTAGGTTGGTACAAGGATGAGACGGGGTATATGCAAAGCGCTGTGATTTCATTCAACTCCATTCGACTCCGAGTAACTTGGTCATGGATTCGCCAATAAAAGGGGAGGCCTAGCCATGCCGGCCAAGCCCGCGCGCATCGCGGCTCACGAGCTTCGCTTCGGCGTGTTTCGCTTTTGCGCGGTCGGCTCTGTGCACACATACCGCGTCAGTACGCTCAAATGGAGTAACAAGAGAGGGACGTACTCCTCCTGCGCTTCTACCTGCAGCTCCTCGACCTGCTCGAGCGCACCACGCACACGGGCGCGCGCGTGGAGCAGCGCGCGGTCGGCCTCGTGCTCCGCCGCCACGGCCGTCGCGACCTTTTCGCGCGCGGGTCATTTTCCGGGTGCCCACCCCGGCGCAGGCTGCTCAGATCGAAGCCGAGGAAGGAGGTGGCGCCGGTGGTTTTTGCCGTGCGCGGCGTGTCGGGAGTGTGCGCCGTGTGGGTGGAGTTGGTGGTGCGCGAGGTGTGTGAGGTGGCGGTGGTGGCGGGGGAGTCGAGCGAAGCGCGGCGGCGGGGACGCGGGAAGAAGAAGCCACTGTGGCCGGAGGTGGCGGAGCGGTAGTCGGACTTGGCGGTGCTGATGGGGGGCGAGGGGGGCGGGGAGGCGGCGCGGTTGCGGCGGTGGGTGAAGAGGCCGCCGGCGGTGGTGGGCTTGCGGGCGGGGGCGGGGGCGGGGGCGGGGGCAAGAGCGTCGGGGGAGTCGGGGCGCGGCTTGAAGAGGGGCATTGGAATTAGGGTATCGAGGTCGTGAGGTCGTGGATGGATTGGAGGGTCTCTTGGTGGGAGTGCTGTACTTATTGCTGTTTTCAAATATAATGACCCAACCCAAAAAACAAAACAAAAAATTTGGACGCTCAGGTAGGCGCGGGTTCGCGCCCCGTTCCGGGCAGATTTTTGATCCGACCAAGACCAAACATTTGCCAAACATCGCGCACGCCTTCGCTCATATCTTCCTCCACGCATACGCCATGGTCAATCGCTGTATCAGTGATGATCTCAAGGAGGCGGCACTCAGACTCGAGGCCCGCGGGCGTGATACTACAACAGAAATCCTAGACATTGTTGGCTTCTCGAGATCTACGCTCAAGCGCGCACGCAAAAGAAAGCGAGAAACAGGCAGTGTCACAAAGAAACAAGTGCTGGGCCGCGGGCGACCCCGTACTCTAGCCCAACAAGATGCCGACTATCTTGTCGCCCTCGCCAAACACAAACCCACTATCTTTCTAGCCAAGTACCAGGAATGTTTGGAACGCTATCGCCTTCTTCCCGTTTCACTTTCCACCATCCATCGCACATTTATACGCGCCGGCATCAGCCTGAAGCAGATCCAGAAAATGGCAGCCGAGCGCTCTCCATTGAAACGCGGAAACTACACCCGTCGCATATCCGCATATCCCGCAGACTACTTGCTATCCATCGATGAGACATCCAAGGATGATCACACTTATGCCCGAATTTTTGGTCGAGCGCCGAAGGGAGTGCGTGCCGAAGCCCATCAGCCTTTTGTGAGGGTCAACGCTTGACAACAGTAGCGGCACTCGCGTTGGGGGAGGGAATCATCGCGGCAAGAGTTGTCGAAGGCTCACTCTGTCGCAAGACTTATGTCGAGTTCCTTCGTGATAGCGTGGTAAGACATCTCTAACTACTAGTTCTATGCGGTCTAACACCGTCCAGATGCCGTTAACAACTCCATACCCAGGGCCCCGAAGCGTTTTGATTATGGACAATGCACGCATACATCACGGTCCTGAGGTTGAGGCTCTGGCTATGGATTATGGTGAGCGCTAGCAGTTTAGGTTTTCTTTTCTGATCACTATGCAGGTGTTCGGATTGAGTACCTTCCACCTTATTCCCCCGACTATAACCCGATTGAGCAGGCCTTCTCGGTTATGAAGGCGTATCTGCGAAGAATTGGAATCAACTTCTTTCACCGTGATGCGGCATATTATGAGATGTATTGTGCGTGCACGCAGATCACCCCAGAAATGACATATGGCTTCTTTCGTCACTCTGGATACTTTCTGTAGCATGCCGTCTTCATATTTGTAAAACCTGAAATTCATGTACAACAACGACTCAGTGAGGATTTATTTACGACAACACCGGATCAGTTTTCTCCTTCTCCCACCATCCACCTGTCCTGTGCATCGCGGACATCGGCAATTTCTGCTGGATTGAGCTCTGCATCAACGAGCATCGCGTCAGCGAGATGGCGGAGGGTTTGGGGCCCCGTGACAGAATATGCATGCAACTTCTCTTGGATATTGTTCGTTAGGTGAAAGCGGGTGCAAAAGTCTTTGAGGGTCATTTGTGGCGGGATGCGGCGACGACGTTGAGCAGGAGGAATAACATCGGGAGCGGGAAGAGGGCCGTGTGGACGGGGGGCTGCAGCATCGGGAAGGGTGAGGTTGATGGTGATATTTGAGTCCTTTGTGGTTGTTTTGTGCTTGCTGCGGTTATTGATGAGGGTCAAATCGTCGGTGTCGGTATCGCGATGCTCAAATATTTTGTCTGGAGGAGGATTCTGGACGTTGACATCAGGCACCTTTCCTTGCTGCTATATCGTTAGAATCGTGCATGATGAACTAAATTTACACGAACAATGGCAGCCGCCCACATTTGCAGATGGAAATGGGTCAAATGTACATGTTTTGCTGTGATTTTGTCCGGGTAGCATGGCGAGCGCTTGCAGGCTCGGTCTTCGCACTTCCACTCGGCATTCAACTCCGCAATCAGTTCGTTTTGCTCTACTTCCTCTGCGGAGGGTTCGTGTGTCTATTGAAATGACTGTGAGAGGACTTTCAGTAGGATATATGCGGTAAAAGCACGTACCTTTTGCTTCTTTTTTGCCCGACTGGTTTCCTCCTCATCTCGTCGTCACCTTCGTCATGTTCCTAGTCAAAATAAGATGGTGGTGAAGCGTGACAGTGGGGGACGTACACGAATTTCCGACATGCAGATGGTGATCATATTTGGCTTTTTATCCGCTTCGTCAAGCAAAATATTGTAGTCAGCTTCATAGGACAGAGAGATATCCTTGAGTGCCGTTTTTGCGATGCTATAGGTCATGCCAGGGATATCTATGGTGGTACTGGAGTACGAGCCGTTGCGAGGAAACCAGGAGAAGGAGAGACAGTCTTCAGCATCGAGAGATTTGATTATCTGGCGTAGAAGGTCATTGAGTTCTGTGTTCTCGTGCAGATAGAAGGTTTTCTTGATCTTCTGGAGCTTCTTGTTCTTTCGGCGCTTCTCGCCAGGCTTCAAGGGAGCTGGGAGGGGGGTGAATTCGAGGGTAAACAGTAGACCTTTTCCGTCGTTATATTTCGATTCTGGGCACAGGTCAGAGCTCAAAGGTATGAGCTTGAAGACATGTCGTACCTTCGTCGGGCGGGGGTGTCTGTGAAAGCGTCCACGAAGGCATGGTGGGGGAAGCGAGGACGGAGCAAAGACGAAAAGGGCGTGCGCGATGTTTGGCAAATGTTTGGTCTTGGTCGGATCAAAAATCTGCCCGGAACAGGGCGCGAACCCGCGCCTACCTGAGCGTCCAAAACTTTTTTTTTTTTTTTGGGTTGGGTCATTATATTTGAAAACAGCAATAAGCGTCGGCAGAAGCGATGAGGTCATCATGGAGTGCTCGGCCCGGGGTCCGACGCGTCTAGGCTGGGCGCAGAGATCTAGAGGGTCGGCGGGGGCGGGACTGGCAAGGTGGGCAATGGAAACAAGAACTGGGTTGAAAGAGATGAAAAGAAAAGAAATAAAGAATGAATTGAATTCAACTACTATCCCTGCCCGCTGGGCTGGACAAACCTACCACTCGGACACTTGTATTTACTCAATCATTTCTAGACCTTTTTTCGAAATCTTTGTTTCCATAGACTCTCCAGGATGTGCTCTGAAGTCTAGGACAAAAAAATTCACAGGTTACGCCCCATTCCCCAATTGATTGCCTACGAAGTTGGTGAGAGGTGGTAGGAAACTGAACTGTTTTATGCATTTCAAAGATAAATGGGAGATCAGAAACATCGCAGGAGGGTTTCAAACCACATTTCTACACAAAAAGTATGCTCAAGCAAAATTTTGTGCATGTAGATGGTCTGATGCTTTCGGAATGAACCGAAAATCAAAGATTTCCATACCAATTGAATGGCTCCTGCACTTGTGGAAAAATGCCTTGTAAAAAGACCCTTCCGGAGATTTTGTTGAACATTGGGGCATGCAAGCAATCCATATGATGCATTCGAACTTGCGTGTTCAGTTTGGAGGTCTTCCGATGTGCCGGGACTCTGGTGCGGGGTCGGCAATCAGCATTTGATGTGTTACCTATAACTCGGACACTTGAAAGCATTATACCGTTCATCGACGAATAAGCCATTTCACACAAACCAAAATGCTAGACCACGTTAAAAGAAGGATCTACGTCGGATGGGGTACTCAGATTGTGCTAGAAAGATGTTGATACCGAGATATTCATCGATCTTTGCTAAATGTCCGGATAACCGGGAAGGATAGTATTCAAGCGGGCGCGGAGTTTGAAATGCGCTGAATCAGTGTGCACCCTCCTACTCCTCCCAAATCCTTCTTGCACAGAAGCCTTAGAAGAGGATTGTCGCCAAATTGCCACTGGAACAGAGACACGCGAAGACCGACGAGCACAGCCATCCTGATGTGTCATCTTCGCCTCTCATGCCGCAACGTCAACCGAAAATTTCTTGCAGGAATTGGCTACAGCTATTTAAGTGGAAATACGAAGGCAGTGATCCGTCTGAACCTCTTCTTACTGTCGATTTAGGGAATATAGCCTCTGTCCGACTCCCCGTTTCAGATTCTGGCGACCACAGGTCTAATAATTTAGCTTAATTAGGCTGGATATCAGCCAAGCTCAGTCTGCTGTGCGATGCAGATCAGTCATTTCAAGTCTCTGGCTACTTGCACAGTAATTAGATCTTGCCATGGCACCCGTTCCATTCCTGACAGATGTGTTGGTCTACCTTCTCGTGATAGCCGCTTCACGGGGTCCTGGGGACATGTAAGCTTTATAATAAATGTTGGATCACAAATTCTGAGGGGTAGCTCTCTGTTCACCTGCAGCGCGAAGAAAATGAGCCCAGATGCGTGATTGACAATTCGCAAGACGGACAGATTGAGCCTATGGCCGAGGAAAACAGCTTAGAACTGCGGTCAGGGCGGCTGTTCTGCTGTAAAATGGTCAACAATGGCCAGAAAATACTCACTTTGTCCCTCGGAAAAGAGTCAGATAAATACTCTGAGGAGGTGATTCACTGCAGATTTGGAATACCAATTGATTGAGCATATGGACAAAGTGAACAGACGGAAACTGAGCTCAGGGCGGCTGAACTCCAAGACACAAAATGACTTAAAATATCCATGGAGTACAAAAGTGAAAGGTGGGCATAAAGTGTATTACCGTATCCTAAATCTGGCTTTCATCAAGAATTTTCTGCAGATCCTCCTCCTCTTTGAGTTTTCCCAGCTTCTTGTATGTCACTATGAGATTCTTCATAGCCTTGACAGTGTCCGGATGGTTCTTGCCAAAAAGTTCCATCTGTTTCTCAAATGCCACAACCAGAAGCTCCTCTGCCTCCCCCAATCTTCCCAACATGTTGAGTGTGGAGCCTAGATTCCTCATGGCAATGAGAGTAGCTGGATGGTGGTCCCCCAATATTTTTCTCCGCTTATCAAGCACCACAACCTCAAGGTCCTTTGCGTCTTTCAACTTGTCCAGGGAGCGATATGTGAATGCCAGATTCCCCATTGCAACCAGGGTATCTGGATGGGAGTTGCCAAGTATTTTTCTCCGCATCTCAAGTGCCACAACCTCAAGTTCCTCTGCCTCCTGCAGTTTTCCCAAGCTCTTGTATGTCGATCCCAGATTCCCCATTGCACGCAGGGTATCTGGATGGGAGTTGCCAAGTATTTTTCTCCGCATATCAAGCACCATACCCTCTAGTTCCTCTGCCTCCTGCAGTTTTCCCAAGCTCTTGTATGTCACTCCCAGATTCCCCATTGCAAGTAGAGTCTCTGGATGGGAGTTGCCAAGTATTTTTCTCCGCATATCAAACACTATAACCTCTAGTTCCTCTGCCTCCTGCAGTTTTCCCAATTTCTCGTATGTAAATGCCAGAATCCCCATGGCAATCAGAGTTTCTGGATGATGGTGACCAAGTACTGCTCTCCATTTGTCAAGCTCCACAACCAGCATTTCCTCTGCCTTCTTAAATTTCCCTAGGTTCATATATGCCCATGCCAGTTTCTGCATGGCACGCAGGGTTTCTGGATGGCTGTCACCAAGCATTTCTCACCGCATATCATACACCACAATCAGCAGTCCTTCTGCCTCCTGCGGCTTTCCCAAATTAAGATATGTCTTTGCCAGACTCACCATGGTCTGCATAGTGTCTAGGTGTTTGTCACCGAGAATGATTTTCTGATTCTCCAGGACACCAGCCAGAAGTTCCTCAGCATTGGTAAATTGGCCCAGTTCATCATATGTCCATGCCAGCAAGCAGATAGCATCCAAAGTGTCTAGATGGTCATCCCCAAGAAGCTTCTTCCGGTCATCAACAAGTGTCAATGCAAGCTGGTTTGCTTTCCCTGTCTTCCCTGCAAGCAAGTATATTCTTCCAAACTGAAGTCTGAAATCTGGGGTTACATCCGAACTGAGTTTGATGAGGAGTTCAATGTGGGGCAGCATCCATTGGCTAGCCAGGTGAATATCTTCGTGAGGGAGTGTGGCCAGTCCCATCCCTACTATAGCAATCATACAATGCTGGTATGATTTTTCATTAGAGAGTGTACTGCGAGTCCAGTAATGCACAAGTGGATGTATTGAAAACATCTTCTTTTCTGAATCATAGTTGATCAAAGAATATGATTGGATTTCATTTGTCAAATCCATGAAGCAGAGAGAATCCCAGATGCTGGCAGGGCCTAGAAACTGCGACAAGAATTCAAGTGACATCTGCAGCTCCTCTTGTGATGGGCCAGAGGGTTTAAACTCAAAGTTTGTTGCATTCTTGAATATTTCTTCAGAGATTCCCTGATAGTGCAGGAATGAACAAAGTTGCAGGAATGTTTGGGCCTTTTGGCTGAGCTGGTCAAAGCTAATCTGCCATGTGGTGTACACTGTCCAGGCATAATTGTCATGAGCCTGGGTAGGTTTTTGACTGAGCAGTCGAGTCTGATTTTGTTCATAGAGATCCAGATAGCTGTCAAGATTTCCAGACCGCGAGATAAATGCTCCAGCCTGAATGATAGCAAGAGGCAGGTAACAGAGAGCCTGGAGAATTTGAGAAAAATAAACAGGGGGGAATCAGGTTTGCTAACCTTCACAATCCGAGTGGCAGTGAGCTTGTTATGATCTGTGATATCTAGGGCAGCACTTCTGAGCAGCAGATCCATGGCATCTGTTTCTTCCATATCTGAGACATGAGAATGTGAGGCTGCATAAACACGAAGTCCAGGGTTTCGGGATGTGATGAGGATGTTCCCATGGGTGCATTGAGGGAGATAATCATTGAGATTGATTTTTGGGTCATCTGAATTGTCAAAGAAGAGAAGCCAATCATCTTCTTTGCTTCTAAGCCATTGAAGAGCATCTTGTGATGAAGTTCCAACATTCTTGGCTGTGGCTATAGTTTTCAAACCCGCATCAATTGTCTCGACAGTGCTTGTGTCAATGAGGAAGATGTCGGTGAAGCTGAAAATAAATGCCCACTAACTTTAGGTAGTGGGTCCTGTAGTGCCCTAATGGTGCAGAGCGTCCGCCAAAATGTAGCTTTCCCACGGGCAAGCAGAGCCAAACATTGTGATTTTGCGCATGAGTTCGAGTCCCCTCATGCGTGATTTTCTTTTCATTTACTTTTTTGCAAAATTCAACCAGAGTTGATTGGTCTTATATTATAAAAGGTATTTGGCATTCAACTAACATCTAGGGCATGTATTTCTTGATATTTAAGTTGCATCTAAAACAAACCTTCAATCCCAATTGATCTCCCCCAAAGTGGTTGTCAACACTCCCGTTCAAATGAGATAAGAATTCAACCAAAACTCTGCTTTAACCCTTGTCAATCATTCCACCCGGCTCTGGAGTTAATGCCCATACATAGGTAGAGACATTCAACAGATGAATTGCACCAGGCAGACATGTTGCAGAGATGATGGATTTTCTGAAGCTAAGCCCTCAACACAGCCAATTGAGTTACAATTCCTTTGTTCATTTAAGGCTTTCAAGAACATTCAATTTCATCTGGTAGTGCTCGCTCTGGCTGATGGTATACAAGCCCCAAGAAATTCAACATGCAGCCGTGTCTGGAAGCTCGATTTGGTAAAATCCTTGGAAGCTGGCTTGATCTAGATTCAACTGAGAGTGCTGATCTTGAACAGCTTCCCAAAGAGTAAGATAACTTGCTGTCAGTCAGAGGAGGTCCGTCAGGACTCAGGAAGCAAAACGGCACTGATATCTAGCTCTTCAAACAATCATTCACACAGGTACAGGGGTTGAGGTGACAACGGCAACATCTGAGCTCAAAACATTGTTCACCGCAACCAGGGGGAGTTCTGAGGAAGAGGATGAGACTAAGCTTAAGGAAGATTCCTATATTCGACTCGAAAGGAAAGAGAGAGCTAATACAGCTCTCATCCGAAATATGGCAACTGAGACTCAACGTCCCGGGTAAGTTGTAGCCCCCAAGAGTGTTCCCCGCAAGCGGATGGACAGGGTAGGTTTGTTTGTTTCCCCTGGTTCACATGACTGACGTGCACCTCGGTTCTAGGGGAATTTTCTTCCTCCACCATTCCTTTGGCGGTCCTCCCACACCTCTGGAATGCTAATGTGCATTCTACATCCTCAGACGCCGGTCCGCAGTAGATAAAAGCTCTTTGTCACATCGGCAGCCCCTGTGACCGGTCGCCGCACATCCAAATCCAAATGTGAGCACCCATATTAACTTTCCGAAATAATTATGTCTGATTCCTGGCATTATAGCATAAGATCTCCCCGGTTTATATCATGTTTCTACAATGCTTACGTGGATAGCAGAAATTGCCTCTGTTGCAAGCGTCCATCGTGAACGAGCCAACGAGGAACCGCGTTCCATCAAGGCATGTGATCGTGCATCACTTTCGTGTTCCCACTCAAGACACATCGTCGAAGGCATATCTGCCGCTGGTGCAGCATTCTTGATATTCCTCCCCACTCCTCACGCATATCTGCCATTAATTATCATTCTTGTTGACACTTTCCCTATATCCTTAGTCACACAAACCTTGCATTCCAAGGGCAAAACTTGTATCCATATAATCCAACCCACAGCATTCTCAGACTGTGCTGGGGATGGATTTTGCTCAAAGTTTTCTCTCTCTATTTCGTCTTTGCGCTGCTCCCGGGCGATTTTTGTGTCTGGTGTGAGCCGGGCCCGATGATTATCCAAACATATGTTGGCTTCATTCAGAATTACAGACAGGCACTTACTTTTTTTCAATGGCTCCTACCCCAAATTGATGATGCATTCTTACGCGAGATTCAACTTTCCTCCCCGCTGTCTTCAGTGTTGATCATTGGACTTTCCTCAATTTATTTGGACTTTCAATGCTGGTGTTGCAGACACGGAACTGGGGGATTCCAGTTGGGGCCTAGTGAGTATCAGATTAAATTCCTCCCTTGGGATAGATAGGTGCACAAGTTTTTGCTGGAGCTCCCCGCAGAAATATTGGCAGCTGTGGTTCAATTACCGAGCCATCGGAGCTTGAATTATATGATCCACCTATTGCATTGCAAGAAATAGAATAGAATGTTGATAGAATGGAAGATTTTACCTCCTAAGTTAGTGGGCTCTGCCGCAAAGCGCGCTACAATTGTTATACACATTATTTCAACCCTTTAGAAGAGCAAACTCACTGAGAAGCGGATTCTTGGATAAACTTCAGTGAAATCTGGGTTTTTCCCAACTAATTTATTAGCCTATCTTAAGTCTCGGGTGGTCTAGACCAAGCTATGTCTCAAGTCATGTAGGTCTTAAAGACTCCATGTATCCTAAGTCCTCGCGAGCTTAAGTCCCACATATCCCGCCGGGCCTGCCAGCACAGGGTCCCCTTCACGACTTCCACCTAAGACTTAAGTGTCAAACCTGCTACTTATGTTCCAGTCCAGCCTTACTTAAGTTCCAGCTCCGACTTAAGTCCTGCTCGACGACTCAAGTTCACCTGCCACTTAAGTTAAGTTGGGTGAGCACTTAAGTTGGGTGAGCACTTAAGTTCTGCGGAACTTGAGTGCTCACGGAACTTAAGTTCAGTCAATATCCTGCAAATGGAATAAAATCAATAAACCAATATATCGAGGTGGCTGTGCAACGACGAGCAGCCTCACCACACCTCTGACAGGTTTTCCGACCAGAGGGGTGGGTGCCCATACACCTAACGAACGTATAAGGGAAAGGTGTCGGTCCTCGGGCCCGACAATATATGTTAAGAAAGAAATTTCAGAAGTCCTTGTACGCCCTATATATTCCCTAGCCCCAGATGAATAACGACAATGTGAATCGGGCTTTCGCACTCACCAAGTCATCCATCCACTTGAACACCGCGTCCCGCCATCCATCAATCTTCTCCACCATTTCATCGAAACTCGTCGCAGCCACCCAATCATGATGTGCCCCCGAATCGGCGCTCTTGAAGATGACATTGGCGTTGTGCTCGAGCCGCTGATGCATCGCGGCCTGCATGCGCGCAAAGGTCGCCGCGCCGTTCACCCCATTCGCTCCCTCCTCACGATCCGCAAGTCCCGCCCACACCTGGGCGTCGCGGCGGTATCTCTCGATTACGCGCAGTAGCTCGGCGTGCTTCCGCTCGTATTGCTCCAGCCAGCGGTACATTTCTGCTTCGGCGCGGAACCACTGCACTTGCTCACCTGAAGCCCGTTAGTATGCAGGCCACAGTTAAGAAACACCCCATGCCACTTACTTTCCTTCTTGTATGCCGCCAATTGTTCTTCGCCCAGACATTGCCCCCGCGTCAAGTTGTCCATCCAGATCCAGCCGTCTGGCTTCTTCTTCCCCTTCCCCTTCTTCCCCTCCTGCGCCCTTCGTCCCTTGGACGCCGACATCTCCGCGCCGCTCTCCTCCGCCTCCGACGACTCCACCTGCACATCGTTTGGGACGATGTCCTTCAGACGTTTGGGACAGCGTTGATTGCGCTTGAAACCTGGATAACCAAATCTTTAATACGGTATGTGACTTCGTTGGAGTGATCACGTACCGGAGCGCTTCCGGGTCTGAGTGCCCGCCAATAACTCTGGCTGGTCGTCACTATCTGACTCTCCCGTCCCTGCCGATAGCGTGGAAGTCACCGCCGCGCGTGCGATCGTCACCCCACTCTGTAAATACCACGCTGTCCCGTCGAATAACCGAGAGTCCCCCGTCGCGCGGTGTAAGTGAGTTTCCTTCCTCCGCGTGTCCCGGAGGCTCAGCGGCGGAAATGGCTCGACAGCGTCCTTCTCCATGTGTCCGAGATGGATGAGGGCCATACGGGCGCTGTTGTACATGGCGATCTCAAACGCCTTCATGAGCTCTGCCTTTTGAAGATTCCGCTGCGAGCGCGTGACCCCCCCTTGCCCCCGATAATCGAGTTCCCTCGCCTTCTTCACTGCAGACAAAGCCAAAGACGCGTCACGAACCGCGAGGATACCGCTCTGGGCCTCGGTGCTCCGCAGCTCGATTTCTGCGTCCCGTAGTTCGGAGTCCAGGTCGTGACCATCGCGGCCGATCGCGGGTCGTTGACGCTGTACATGCTTCATTCGATACGACGGCAATTGGATCACCACATCCTGGGGGAGTGATACATCGCGTGCTCTGATGAGAGCATATGTGCGATGAATCAGGGCCTCTTATAAGAGAACCTCGCGATATATCGCCTGAGAAGCCTTCCGTTTTGGGTTCCACAGCGCCCAGGCCATTGCAGCAGTCGAGCTCGCTGTTGATGGCGTCGTCCACTCGCGATACATCGCCTCAGAGTCCTTACCTTTTTTGTCAGACGACGACCAAGACCTTAGCTCTGTTGATGGCGTCGGCGACGACTGTGGTCATGTTTGGCACGCATCTGCTCTGTTTGTCACCCATCTGCTCTGTTTGTCACCAACGCCCGAATCCCACTTTGGCAGTTTTGGAATGATGTACACTAGCATGATTGTACATTAGCATGATCAATATAAGTCGTTCGTCCTAGGCATCATCCTCGGCGCCAACAGGAGCATCATCGGCCACGCCAACCTGCGTCGCCGTCGGATCCTCAGGAGGAGGGGGCCTCGGCGGCACAGGCTCCTCATCGACCGTCGTTGCGTCCTCCTCGGCTACCGAGTCCCACGGCGCAAGAGCTTCCTCCTCGTCTGGCAGAACCCCCAGAGCCATCCTGCCCATGCTGATGAAGTCCGGCACATCCTCCCACTTCTTCTCGAATAGCGCCGCCAGCTTGAGGAGTCGCGCAGCTTGGCGTCGAGAGTACGCGATGTTTCCCTCTGCGTATGCCTTGTGGCTGGGAGCATACGCGATCCTCTCCTTCATCTCCCCCTCAGACGGAGCCGGCGGGCGTTTTCCAGCCAACCCCTGCCACCAATCGGCCTTCCACCTCAGGAATTGCAGGATGCGGCGCATTTCTTCCTCCAGCAAATCGACCTGTTCCTCCTGGCGCATGGCTCGCGCCCTCGTTTTGGCCCATTCAATTCGAAGCGCTGCCCGAAGGGAATCAGTAACACATGCGGCGTCTCAATTTAATCAACAAACCTTCGTTCATCCCCTTCGCGCCCGCCTCCCCCTCGTCCACCCCCGGGCTTCTCCATATCCAAGACATCCTCGCCTTCGCCTTCGCCCCCGCTGCTGCCGCCGCCTTCCGTGCCTCCGGACCCTTCCTCATCAGCAACTTCTTCCGCTCTGGGTCCTGGAACAACGCGCTAGGCATCCCCCGCACGTCATCCGCCAACAACGGCAGCAATGCAATCTCCCAGCGGCTGTTCTTCACCTGCCTCCCCAGGCCTGTGAGCGCCCGTCGTGCCGCACGATACCGCTCCGCCGTCCGCCTAAGCCTCTCATCGACCACCTCGATCTTCGTCTGAGCGCGAGTATTGGCCTTGACTCCTCGTGCGTACATGTCCTTGTACTTGTATAGGTGCGTCCGCAGCAGGAGCTGATGCCGCAAGTCCTCCAACGCCTCGTGTCCCTGCGCCTCCCGCAAGCGGAATTCGTACTCGTACAGCTCGAGGTCGCACTCCACCCGGCCCTTGATATCGGATGGAAGCCACAAAGCGAGGTGCTGGACCTTCACCCCCGGCTGCGATTGCGTCGCTGAAATCCTCGTCCGGGCTCGATCTTCCTCAGCGCGTAGCAGAGCGACATGAGGAATGAAGCCGACTTGAGCGTCCATCCAAGTGAGGAGCTTCCGGCGCAGCTTGTTGGTCCGTTCAGTCATATTGGTCTGCTGCTCCGAGGACGGATGGTTCCCGATCCCCGCCACGTCAAAGGCCAGATTTCGTCTGCAAGAGAGTCAGTAAGTATTCATTTTCGCTGCAGTCAAGTACTCACTGTAGCTCCTCAAGCTGCAACCCCATCCCTATCATCTCCGTCGCATGCATCTCCTCCGATATCGCCAGCCCCCCCAGCTGATCCTCGTCCATCTCCTTCTCCACCTCCTCCGCCATCTCCCGGCGGACATCGAGCACCGTCTTCTGCTTCACCCGCGACGCAAACGGGTTCGGGTTTTGGGCATCTTCCTCCCAATCCTCGACCTCTGCCCTCCACTCTTCAAGAGCTTCCCCTGCCCCCAAGTCGCGCAGCGACGCTTCGAGCTCCTCCAACTCCACGCTGGTCGTGATCATTTCTGGTACACATTCGCTGATCTTTCGAAGGCCCCACAGCCCTACCAATGTCCTCGTCAGAGACTGGGCCGTCGTAGTGTGCAGACTGACTCACCGAACCCAATAATCTTCTTGTGATTCCAGTCATTGAAGGCGTCGTTGATGGTGTCGCGTCGCATCCCGGGGCCCATTTCCGCGGTACTGGTCGCGAGGGGGTTAAGGTTCGACCACCCACGCTCTGGCGCCTCGCCGTCAGTCATCCCCACGTAGCGTGTTAGGTGGAAGGAAAATAGGATGTTGCAGGCCTCGATGTGAGCGGGTAGGTGGAATTTAGGTATCAGGAATACGCAGTACTTCTTGCCCTTGCGGAATCGTACTCCCTCGTCGAAGGTCTTCATTCGTTCCCAAATATTCTTATGCCACTGGCAGGCGATGTCGTAGGAGACGTATAGCTCTGACACCTCGCTACCCGCCAGGCCCATGAAGAAGATATAGTCCATATTAATATAGCTGAGAAAAATAGATGAGAAAGAATTGCAGGCTGATGACGATATACGCACCGCTCGCCGAGCTGCAAATCCCCGACTGCATTCGGGCGCTTCATGTTATGGCGGGCACAGTCGACCGTGGCGATCCCAGACGACGCTGTTCCTCGAGATTCTCGGTCGGGCTTGTCGACGGCATCGTGGGCGACGCAGGTGCTCCTCTACGTTCCTCGTCAGCCTTGCGACTTCGCTTCGCACGTCATCAGACGCACCTCTTGCTTCTGGCCCCAGTGCCTAGCTAGATAGTCGTAGTAGGGGGCGATTGCTCCGTAAAACGACCACCCGTCGCCCAGCGACGGGTCCTTCTCCTCGCTCGACACTTTCTTCCTCCTCATCCGAAAATTGGCGTCCAGGGCGAGGAACAGCGCATAGAGGAATCTGGCACCAGATCAGCGGAGTCCCAGGTACGAGCTCAAATATATACCGCTTCTCCTTCGGCGCCTCCTTCCAATTCGGTGGAAGATTCTTTCCAGGCTGTGGGCACGCCGGACAGAGGAGTGCACATTCCCCGGGCTTCGTCCCCGCCACCCCGGAGGTGTCGTGCCCACGTCCGGCACGTTTGAGCATTTGTAGATGCCGCCATTCGCGCGCCATCCGCAGAATTTCGTCGTAGCGATCCTGCCTCTCGGTCAGCATCACGCCAGCTTGCAGAAACAACTGAACGCACCCTCACTGGCTCTGTCCCCGTGTTGTCCGTCTCGCGAGCGATGCTCTGGTAGAATTCCCCCACCGAGCACTTCGACTCCAGCGCCATCAGATGGTAGCGGCGCAAAACCCGGAATGTCGCCGCTGTACGTGGACTCTTCCCGGTAGCTGGATACCACCGCGCACGGAGGAGCTGAATGTCATGTGGCTGGGCGGTCGAGCAATTACAGAAGTCCACCGCGACTTCGTGAATTGCGTGCGTATCGACGACCACAAAATCGTCGTCCACCGCTCCGCTGGGCAGAGCACATCTTCCCCGGCGGCCTTTACCGAGTTTACCGTGTCCAAGCTGTATCCGTAAGCCCAGAAGTTTGAGAGTCGTGCGCTTGAATTGCCCGTCATCCCACACCTTGAGGTAGTCAGCTCCTATGTACAAGAATCTCGTAGCAGCTCGTACCTCGACTCGATGGAGCGGGGAATCGCAATGGCCCTTCACAATGCACCCCTTACAGTACAAGTCGTCGGTGAAGCAGGATTGACACCGATAGATCCCTGCGGCCACGCCGCAGACAATACAATCCTCGTCGTCTTGGTAATCACCCCGCCCATCCAGCTGCACAAGCTCGTCCAGGTATAGCTGGGGTTTGCGCTTGGCGACCCAAAGCCCAATGGGATGATCCTATACAATGTGTTAGTTCTCCCTTGCTAGCGAACGATTTGCACATACCGAGGCTCTCGTTTTCCGCGCTTCTTTCGGGATCGGGCCCCTCTCGTCCGGGTCACGTATTTTCCCCACCATGTCGTACACCGGGCCGTCGTCGTCCACCACCCCTTGGTCTCCATCGGCCCAGCCATCAAAGCCCAGTCCATCAAGCAAGGCGATAGGAGGTAGGTCGGGCTTGAGTGCTGTCGTGGCCTTCTTTGGCGATGCTGCGACGGAGACCATCGCAAAATCGCGCCGAACCCGCCCATCTGGCCCACGGTGGATGTGTTGCTCAGTCACGTACGTGCGCCGAGGAGTGGGAAGGATGTCGTCGTCACCTTCGCTGTCGGTATTCGGCACCAGTGTACGTGTCGCCTTCTTTGACTTGGGTGGCATTGCAGCTGAGGCCTATAGTAAGGATTTCGTGCGCTAAAACAATGTGTCAGCCCCTGAAAAACCAAGCGCGATACATCGCACACCTCTCATTAACATCCCCCATTATGCCCCCTGCGCCCCCGAAAAATCAAAGCTCCTCCACCCTCACGCCCCCCCTACACCAAGACGCAGGCAGCCACATCTGCAGGCACATCCTCGCCATCGACGCTAACATTCGCCACAAGCGGAGGTCCCCCGTCACCGAGATGGTGCAAGGCGAACGTTACAAAAACATGGACTATATTTTCTGGGCTGCTTTCAGGTAAGCCACAGACAACTAGCCTACACAAGCGAGACTCACTGGAACCAGTGCACGCGACAAGACACCCCTCCAGCTCACCATCTCTTACGATATTGCGTGTCAATTGCGCTGCTGCTCCGATCATCTAGCGTATCATCCCGGCGCAGGCGACAGTACCCAGAGTTCAGGTGTCGACGTGCCAGATGACGACGACTTGCCAGCGCTGGTGAAGGTGGAAAACGACGACGACGATGCCTAGGGTGGGGTGATCTCGAAGGATGCATGAGCAGTAGACTAGCCAGAGTGCGCAGAATGAAGAAAGATTTGGAAGTGAAGGAGTAAACAAGTCGCCTCCGGGCGCTGGTTGCGCCCGGAGGCGGGGTCGAAGACAAGTCGAAGAGGTGGTGACGCCAAAAGAGGAACAGCACGTGACCGAGCCATGAGAAACAAATAAAATAAAACAATCGCAGTGACGAGATTTGAACTGGCACAGAAAGCACCAAAGGAAAGATGACTTACCACTAAGCCATACAACCGATGAGAAGTGGCGAGGGCGGAGTAGATGTATTTCCCACCTTCGATGGTTCCTCGAGCAGGACAACAAATAGTCGCCGTCCACTTACTTTAATTCCCCGCGCTTGCTCCGTTAGGCTGGCAACCAGCTCTGCGTTGAGTAACCAGTATGCGTACTAGTTTACAATGAAGTTTAAATCAAACGAATAAAAACTGAGGAAGAAAAAAACAGGTGTTGGGGATTCCTCCTATGTTCGAGTAGCCTCAGTCATTTTTCTACACATCATGTACAGGGAACAAAAAGACGTTATTTCATTCATTGCATACGCTAATATAGTTAAGACGTAGTCGTCCGCGGTGCCGTACCAGAGGCACGCTTTTTGTTACCTACTCGCGGGCGAGGCAACCGCTCGGCGATCCGGTCCTGGTGGCAGCGGGCGACTTCAAACGTGACGGCGCAGTGGGGGTTGAGGTAGCTCTGGCCGTTCCACGGCAGCGGATAGAGCCGCGCGGCCTTCAGTTGTTCACCACGCGTGGGCGCCCCCGTGCACCCGCAATACATGATGCTGACGTCGTGCGTGCCGTACATGTCGAGGATGGTGAAGTCGCTGTCGGGGATCGGCTCGGGACAGTAGTTAGCGCAGCCGTGTCCGAGTTGGATGCGCAGGCCCATCATCTTCAAAGTTGTACCCTTCACAGTGTCGCCACTGACAACCTAGCAAATGATCCACGCTCAGCAGGGACAAGGAGATCCAGCAAACAGTCACACACCTCAATACGATGCAGCGGGTGCGCCTCATGTGCCAGGAGCATGCACGGCTGGCACAGCACGGGCGACCAGAGACAATTGCGGCAGCAGTATGCACCGCGGTCCTCGGCGCACCCCGCGCACGTCCGCTGGCGGCGCTCTGTGTCGCGCTCGAAGTCAAAAATCTCCTGGAAAACAAGATCCTGTTCCGCGCATCAGCGTCGCTTCACTCGCAATGAACTATGCTCACCTGGAAGGCGGGATCCATGGCCGTGCAGACGAAGAAACCCTGGGTCCGGGTCCTCGCATCCAGCGCCTAGCCATCAAGATTCGCTTAGCTCCCATCTCGCGTATTTCCAAGAGATGGCCAAAAACGGATGGAGATGCCCACAATGCGACGATACTGAGTACTGAAGTTGGTCTCAGGGAGGCGATTTAGCCAAGGAATAAGTGTTGACCTAGGACTTGATGGGAGCCGTGCTAGGTAGACCGACTACTTGGGAGAGTACCGAGCAAACGAAAAGTAGCGAACAGTAAGTGGCGAAAGGAAGCGGCTCAATTCGGATGCGAAACAAATAAGGGTACACAGATCACCCACGCTTCAAACTCCCGCTCTTGCCCCTATCGCCTGCACCGCTTTTGCCGTATCGCAGATTCATCAGCACCTGAACCCGCGCCTTCCTAGCCTGCTCCTCCTCCCGCTCAGCCAGCACCTTTTTAACCTCTGCGGTGGCCTTCTTGGGGGACGGGCACGGCCGCATTCTGATCACGCCACGCACATTCCCCCAGCCTTCTCGCAACCGCATCAGCCGATTAACCCGTTCCTTGCGCGCGCGGTCGCGCTCTCTCATACGCGCCATCACCGCGGCCCCCGCGACATAAACCGGTGGTCTGACCACGGTCGGCGGCGGGTGGTAGATGCTCAGCCATTGTCGCAACTGGACGCCGGGTGCGCCACCGTGCTTCGCCAAATCCAGCGCCTCTGGAATTGAAAACAACGGTGAGATAAAGGCGGACATATGGCCAGCTAACTTACGACGTTTGAAGGCTTTATCCTGCACATCGGTGAGCGTGCGTTGAGCTCCGGGGGCCTTCTCGTTGCTGGACATGGATGCGGGATGAATGGGGCAGAAACTGGTGCGTTCTATATATTTGTCTGATGTGTGATATCACGATCTTACTAGAAAACATCCAGTCATTCTCGATGCCGCTTGCTCATTTCGGCCACCGCTGCTCGCTGTTTCAGCAACTGCAACCGTCTACGCTTCATATAGGACATTCTTGGCCTATCCTCCTCGAGTCTCGCTTTTTCGCTGTCATCGGGAAAAGCCCCGGTGGGTTCCGCCTCGGCGCGATCAGACTCTATTCAGGTGCGCATCAGTCCCTGGCCCCCATTTCTGAGGATCAACGCATACCCGCTCCACCACAGCCCAGCCGCGCGCGCGCTTGATGGCGGCCCCCGTTGCTGTCGCCGTCATCCTCGTCATTGCGACCCCGCTTCAATAGGACGGCGCCAGCGCCGTTCTTCTGCTTCTTCCTCACGCGCACTGGAGCCTCGTCGCAGTCGCGAAGCCGTTTCCTTGGGTGTATGGCGCTCATGGTTGATAAGCAAGATGAAAGCTGGGCTGGTGTTAATGCTGATTGCCGTTTTTCTTTCCATTTCGATCTAGTTTCTCGCTTGTCCCGCGATGTATCGTAGCAAATAAGATCAACCAATTCTTGGCACTATCCGTATCTAGACTAATCCGGGCCCGCCTCTACCCTTTGCCGACGGTTCTCCCAAAGACGATTCTCCCAAAATAACGCGTCCTCCTCCCCGAGTCGAATTTTTCCTGTCAAGCGGCAGAGTTGGGCGGTATAGCGGCTGTGTGCTGTGGCCCCCTGTGAATTGAGGTCCCTCTTTCGCAGGATTATCCCTCTGCAGCGCACAAGGGATACAACAGAGTGCTCGGCGTCCGCGCAAAGGGCGGAAAGGATGGAGTCTGATGCCTGATATCAGGCGAAGTTCCAAGAATAGACGAGGGACTGACCGGGTGAAAGGTGAGGACACGCGGGGCACGACGTCGTGATGGGGTGGTCGGGCACGTCGCTCGCTTGCCCGCTGTACTTCAAAAGCTTCAGCAAGATGATTTCACGATTGCCAGGGTGCGCCATGATGAGGTGAAAATTAATTCGCTCGCGTCTTTTTATAACTGAAGGAACCCCAATGGAGCTGTTCCCGGTAGATGCTTGACCCATGGAAGCCCAATCACCCCAAACCCCGAAAAGACCCGGAAAGACCGCGCTGGACATCAGCGCACATCAACACTTCACCTCTCTCCATCCATGCCTTTCCCTCTGTTCACCGAACTTTCGCCCAGTGGCAGCGATAATCCCACCGGACTATGGTATCTAACCAAGGAGGGATTAATGAGCCATGATTAGTGAGTACTCCCCTTTTCTTTCTCGTTTATGCCCGCTCACATCGTTTTTACTTCAGCACGTGGATCTTCGAGGTCCAGGAGGGCGATCCACACACCGAGTTCGAGCTTGATTTCGAACCATCCGATTTCCCCACCATCGCCGCGTCGAGCTTCGCCGCTGTGGCTCAATTTCTGCCACTCTGTCACGGACTGTGTGATGTCTTCCGGAGACGCCAAGACGGAAAATTTGAGCAGATTCGGCCCATATATTTTGCTGTGCGGGGGCAGCCGAATATTTTCACCTCCATGTGCGGCGCTATTCCCCTCCCTAACTCAGCTGACCAACCTTCAAGTGCCGATGTTGAACGTGCCTTTGAAAATGCAGGGAACTACTGGGGCATTATCTACGCATCTCACTCGCGTGACGAGGCTGAATTCCACGCTGGTCCCAACATCTTCGACCCTGAATTCCAGGCGAAGCCCAATCTATTCGACCCGCCTGAGATATTAGCAGAGCTTTACCTTACTTTGGTAGATTATGAATAAATACCTACGATTCCCACCGCCTACGATTCCCACCACCTACGATTCCCACCGGCTCTGGTGCTATGTCCTGAGGTATTTTTGAATAGGTTTCCATTCATAAATTCGGCTGCTGGAGCAGGACCTCCAAAGAGCGCTTAGCCTAGTTGGTTTTCGCGCATCCTCTCCACTTCAGTACTTTTCTTTAAGCGCCCCGTGGTTCGAAACGCCCACATGTACCTCCTTTTTACAGGCCCTCCCCTTCTGCATGTAGACATGTCCTCGGCTTCAAGGTTGACATACTACAACAATGAGTCCGTATAAAGTTCGTAGTAGACCATTAAAATAGAATCCAGGTGCTACTTGAGAGTATTTATGTACCCCATCCTCCCAGAATATTCAGTGCGTGACGCAGATATTAGGGATGGTATCAGTGGACACAACACCCGGATGAAGGGGCTTTTGTAGGCTTTATTTCGCGGGATTCGGGAGAAAAATGGTAAATGACCTCGGTCTTTGTCCGAATCAGGAACAGTCGATCAAAAGCGAGGTCACCATGTACACGCTTCACGCGTGGGGGACGAATAGACACAGCAAACGGTTAGAGGGGCATCCCTATTACCTGCGCGTACTTTGGTTCGCGGGATTTGGGTGAGCACAGTCAGAGATATGTACTGACCTAGGTCTTGGTCCGGAGCTGGAAGAATCGGTCAAAGACGAGATCGGCATGTAGATGCTTCATGCGCAGGGGCAAAATGGACACAAGGAGCATTTATGTGGGCGTCTCTAGTACCTGGGCGTACTTTACTTCGCGGAATTCGGGCGAGAAATGGTAAAGATATCGACTGACCTTACTTGTTGTCCAAATCCAGAAGAGTCGATCGAAAACGAGGTCGGCGTGTACGTGCTTCGTGTGCGGTATGCGAATGGACAGAACTACCGTTTAGGGAGGCTTGTGCAGTATCTGTGAGCAATTTCGTTCGGGGGATTTGGGCGAGCAATGGTAGAGATATACACTGACCTCGCTCTTCGTCCGGATCTGGAAGAGTCGGTCAAGGACGAGGCCGTATGTACGTGATTCGTGCTCGGGGGTTGAATTGGCATAGCGAGCGTTCAGAGAGACATCCTTAGTACCTGATCGTGCTTTATTTCGGAGGATTTGGGCGAGAAATGATCAAGATATACACTGACCTCGGCCTTCGTCCGAATCTAGAAGAGTCGATTAAATACGAGGTCGGTGTGTAAGCGCGTCGCGCGCGGGGGCTAAATAGACTCAACAACGGTGTAGAGGGGTTTCGGGAGTGCCTGTTCGGACCTATTTCGGGGGATCTGGGCGAGCATTGGTAGAGATATATTGACCTCGGTCTTCATCCGGATTTGGAAGAGTCCGTCAAAGATGAAGTCCGTGTGCACGCGCTTCGTGCGCGGGGGCCGAAATAGACAGAACACCAGTGTAGAGGGGCTTCCGTAGTGCCGGTGAGTCCTTGAGTTAAAGGGATTTAGGTGAGCATTGATAGAGATCAGAAAAATACACTGTCCTTATGATGATATATTGAATGCTGCCCAGCATACCTTCCCCTTGTCCAGCGGCCTTGATTCCCGGAGAATCGAGTCGTCCTAGCACCCGATTCGCGATTCACCCTAGCACCGAGTCTCGAGAAGAACGAGACATGTCGCTTGCATGTCGCAATTGCGCGCCACAACTTTACTCTTGCCAGTGGAAGTGTATCTTGACTCTTGAAAGGTATCGAAGCCCGTTGATTCGACTCAGCGAAGGTGGGAGGAGCCGCATAAGACTTAAACTGTTCAGCTGGGTATGTAGATGGGATGGGAGATGCGAGAGAGAGGAGCGGCGGCAACTACGACGATGCAGAGTCTTCCCACCGCCTAAATCCACTGTCAAGCAACTATCAACATATTATCAATTCACTATCAATTCATTATCAATTCATTATCAATTCGTTATCAATGCACGCCAAACACCTCCGCCCGATCAGCTTCTAACTCGTCAACTTTGGAGAACAGGTTGAGCGCCCAGCTCCAACGCGACCCCGGTGTACCATCGAACGCCTCCCTCGTCTCTCGCCCCCCGGGCTGCGCTAGCAACATCTTGGCCGATTGGAAACCATACGCAACCCATCGGAATAGGCCACCGGCCGCGTATTGCGTGAACGAATGGCGCTTTTCACCGGGCTGAAGCGGGGTGTTGCCATGGGGGATAAAGCCGGATGGGATCAAAATTGAGGCAGCGGATGGGAATTCGATCGCTACGCGCTTCGGCCCCAGGTCGAGATAGATGTACGCACTCTTCGTGTGGTCAAAATCGCCACCGCAGGTGATTCCGCAGAGCCCATGGCCCAGGTTTAGGTGGTCTACATGGTAGCAGGTGACTGCGTCCGGGCCGCAATTGAAGGTTGCGGCGGGAAAGATCGAATTGTCGAATATATGGATCAGTCCCGGGTGACGGTCAAACAAAGCCCTAAGAATTTTGCAATAATAGCGATAAAGTTTTGGGGAATACATCGCAAAGCCGCCTATTCAATATGTTAGCCGATGTGCGACATTTGGGGAGGTGGAGCTTACTCGATTGAAAGCCGGCGAGGCGGCGCACGTTCTTGTTGCGGAGAAGGCGGTTGATGATACGGCGGAGACGGCGGGGGTTGACCAAGTTCCCCGGACGCTGAAGATTGGTTAGCTGCGCCAATGAGGTGCGAGACCACATACCCGTTGTCCTCCGCCAAAGGATACGCCCGTGGTGAGCGCGAGGTATCGGCCACGGCGATGAGAATTGTTCCACCACGCGCCGTATCGCCGCACCCGGCGACGTGCCCGGGCGAGTGCCTTGAGCGCACCCTTGACAACATCGTCCCAATCGGGGTCTTCCGGCCTACCCAGGAGGATGGCGATGATACGACCTTCCCGATCTAAAATGAGCTTAGGATCCCTGGGGTGACGATTCGTGAGCGCGGAAGGGATACATGACAGAAAGGAAGTGCGTACCTCCCGTTCCACCTGATAACCTCCGCACCACTCTCCCTCAACTCGGGCAGCGTAAACATGCGCGGCGTTCCCTTCTTCGAGCGACGGCCGAGCCATGCACCACCCCCGGACACATCAGCATCGGCAGCATCAAACTCCACC
This sequence comes from Mycena vulgaris, assembly GCA_029204335.1. Lineage (NCBI taxonomy): Eukaryota > Fungi > Basidiomycota > Agaricomycetes > Agaricales > Mycenaceae > Mycena > Mycena vulgaris. Next base: position 45,640 of record JARGYA010000530.1, read on the forward strand.
GTTTGGGGTGGCTGCTCGCGGTGCTTCTGGGAGTATCGAGCATCGGGCGCACGATCGTAGGGTGTGCGACCTGCGTTCTGGCGCTCTCGGCGGCGGCGGCGTGCGTCTGCGGCCCGTATCCGCTCGCGCTGGCGGTCAATGCCGGTGTGCGCCGTGGGGAGCGCGATGGGCGGGGCTGGCATCGGGGAGGATGGAAGGGATGGCGGGGGGGTTGACGAGGGAGTGGAATCGACAGAAGTTGTGGAACTCGTGCAGGGCGAGGGCGAGGCTGAGCAGAGATCCGCGACGTCCTCCCAATCGCGGTCGTCCTCATCTTCGTCGGGAATTCCGGCATCAAGATTGGCTTCGTGGGTATCACTGGCGGCCAGGGACTCTTGGAGTAGGCGGTCGAGGGAGATCTCGGTCCGTATCACTTCGAACGGCCGAGTCGAGACCAGGTGGTGCAACTCGTAAGGGGAGAACTGCGCGCCACTTCGCGTCCGACGCGCCATGGCGTGCGAACGCGAAGGCTACCTATGTTAGATGCATGAGCGTCGTCGATCGGGCAGGAGGAAATGCCACTCGTTTCGAAAACGATCCGCAGGAAACCCGGCGACAATGCCACCATGGAGCACTACGGTAAGACTCGGCGTACAGCTCTGTCGCCGGGGTTCCTGTGGCCCATGGCCGATACGAGTAGCATGAGTGACGCGGGCTTACCTTAGTGTGGCTCAGAGGGAAGAGAATGGGTCGATGGCGGACAAAGAGCGCTTGTGACTGGAGTGACACAACATCACAAAGGGCCGTTTCGTGTTTCAGAAAAAGTGAAAGGGTCCCAGTGCTTGGTGGGTATAGATCTAATAGGGATTCTGAAGAGGCCATGCTTTTTCAAATGCAGAGCCCCCGTATAAAATTATCGATCGAAAGATTTTGTTATTTTCAGAAAATAAAAACACAGAACAGTTACAGCGAACTGACCAGGTAATTGCCTCGGAAGTTCCTGGAAATAGACTCAGGACCTCGAGCCAGTCCCCAGAATACGTGGGTTGAAGGGTTCAGCTTTGGAGGAAGGACGGAGAAAGCGAAAGTGGCGGCGGCGCACATACAAACACAGTACAGCACACTATGGTTTACTATACTCTCACCTCTTCAAAACCCACTCGGTGGGTACAGTGAGCGCTGTTTCGGCTGCTGGCATTCCTATGGCTCTGACAACCTTTCTGAACAGTGTTTTAATCCTCAAGACCGTGCAGCCCGCGTACTGCACTGCGCATAAGCTAAATATGTATGCTGCATTCATTCAAAGTGGGCCCTTCATTCATTTCCCAACCGCTGTCTGATTCCAAAGGGGTGAAGTGAGCGAAATTAGATGCAAATGTCTTACTAAAAGCCTACAGCTTATTCTATACGAGAAGGGAAGGCCTGCAGCTGGCCACAAGGGAGGATTCGAGGAAAGCACATATTTTCAGAAAATAGACAACACAAGACATTGGGGACCGCCGGGATTTTTCATGCCACGCAGGCTGTGGTAAATGGGTGCAGGAAGTCGAGCCAATTCGCAATACATGTGACTGAAGGGTGCCAGCATGCTGAGGAAAGGGCAGGAGATAAAAAGGTTGGACAAATGTAGGCCACAAATTTCAGAAAATGTCCAACATGTGAATTCTGGGACCACCAAAATGTTGTATGGGACGAAATTTACCAGAAATAGCCTCTTGAGGTCTTACCGAATCCGAATGTATGTAGGTTTGGACGATGCAGTACCGAGGATGGAGTGCGCATGGGCGGCCACTGAAGGTGATGGGACAAATACAGTACATCAAACCCTCTTGTTACCACCTACTTCCATGACGGGCGACCGACCCGCTCGTCGCAAACCCAAATCTTCCGGGCGCAAAGCTCATGCAATGTAGGTGATGACTGCAGACCGTAGACACCAAAATTAGTCAACTCGTTTCAGACTTACTGAGGAGGAAAAGGTGGTGAGGCATAGAGAGGCGTCGCGCAAGTATTACCAGAGGTGAGCTCGCCCAGGGCATGGTACATGGTGCATTCTCAGATCGCAAACTTCGCAGGAACCTTCATATCCGCGAGAAAAATCGCTTGCATGCTGCCGAAGTTCTGTATGTCTCCGTCGTTCTACGTAGGTGGGGATGTCTCATTGATTATCTAAACACAGTGCGGCCAAGAAGGCGAGAAGGCGGCAATGGGACCCTCCCAAAGCTGTGAAGAAGGTCTTACCCTCGCTCTCTCCATCTCGCAACGACCGCAACGACTCGGCCTCTCCTTCGCGCTCTGCCTCCCCCTCTCGAGACGAAGGACATGCAAGCGATGCGCCGATGTCTCCCTCTCACGATCCACGGTCGGAGGACATCGACGATCCACTGGATTATGTGGATGATCCACTCTGCGTACACACTCCGTCGCACGACACACCATCTCTTTCGCGCCAGGCGTGCTCGCCATCCCCCGCTCGCTTAGCTGATCCGTATACAGTCACTCCCTTACCCGATGTGTCAGCCCCCGCCTACGTCGAACGCCCGCAAGAGCGCCCAGTGTCAGCCCACATGAATGGGCTGGCCCCCTTCGAAACCCATTCTCCAACAGAGGCAGAACGGGTTGCGATCGATGCGCTCGCGACAATGGCGCAGCCGAGGGAGATGGCGGGATCTGTGGACTCCGTCCTAGAGAAAGCAATGCTTCTCACTTCGTGCGCGATGAGTTCATAGGCTCGTGTAATCCTATACTAATTTTTTTTGCATGGTAGGATTCCCGATACTACTTCCGACCATCAAGCAAACGAAGGTATGCCATCAGCGCCAGCTGCGACGGTGAGCAGATGGGTGCGGGACCGGACAGCCGAGGTTGCTGCGCTCAATGCACGTCCTCTCGCCAAGCCGACTGTGTTTGACCGTCAATTCTGGACCCCATCGGAGAACCTCCGGTGTTCGACTGGTGACCTTACGGCGGGGGATCGCGGGACAATTTCTGAGTGGAGCGGGCGGATTTGGCAGCATGGCGACGATGGGGAATTCCAGTGCGCGTGTCAGCGCTGCATGGATCGCTGCATAGATTAGCCTGTTGCATCATTGTATGTGTATCTGTGTAGCGCATCTGTGCAATCAGGAAGCTGCGTCGGCAAGGCAGGCGAAGATAGGCGAAGATTTGCATCACATAGCTATCCCCATTGTATCATTGAATGCATATTGCCGATTGCCCAAATCTCAAGGAAAAGAAAAACCTATGTATTGAGGACGACACGAACTAGCTACAACTGCAGCCCCTACTTTACGTTGCGAGATTTATCGAACAAGGTTGCTTTATCAGGATTCAGAGAGGGAGGGAAGGAGGAAGGGGCATAACATACGGTCTACGCGTCGTCGCTGCTGGACGCGGCCTCGGGCGGCACTGGGGTCCACTTCTGCACCTTGCCTGCATTGTACCGGTGGCGATAGAATGCGAGTGCCTCGAGGCGGGTTGACTTCTTCTGCCTGAACTGGTTCGGCACGCCTGTGAGCTGTTCGTTGGCGGTATCGCTGTTTACGAGGTCAGAGAGAGAGGGGGTGGGAGAAAGATGAAAGACTTACGCGCTCGCATACAGGCCTGGCTCGCGGCCGATGCAGACGACTTGCCAAGGAAGGTCGTCCCCAACACCGGCAGGGAAAGAGGTGTCAAGTTGATCGGGGGTGAGGGGGACACCGCGAGTCCAAATCCAGTCAGTTTGGTCTGCACGCAACGATAAGGCTGTTTTTCTTTTCTTTTCACACATAATGGAAACAACACACCAATTGACTCCAGTTCCACGGGGTTCTCGGTCACCGCAGGAGCGGGGTCGGTCATCGTCACAGTCCCCGAAAGGGGGGCATCATTGACAGTTGCAGCAGCGGTGGCGGCGGCGGCGCCAACCCCGGCGGCCGCAGTGAACGCGACGGGGATCTGAGCTGTACAAGTGTTAGTCGAGAGAGAATTTGTAGAAGGCATGCAAATACCTTGAACATCGAGACAGAGTCTGGTCATGTCCAACGATGCCCTGGATAGCGCGACAGAGGGAACAACTCCTGTTTGGATGTGAGAAGTGCCAATTGGTAAGAACTGGACTCACTTTGGACGGCGATGCAGAGGCGAGTCATTTCAGCAGACAGGTCAGTCAGCTCCGAGACCTTCGCAATCAAAGCATCCATCTCTTGTTTAGGGTTGGGGGCGTTGATTGCGTTGGGCGAAGCGTCCGTCATTGAGGGGATGAGTGGGAGGGTGGGGGAAAAGTGGATGGGTGGGGGACAAAGATAAGGAAATCAGGTGGTGGCTTAAGTTCGAGGCGGCCGTGCCGGGAGGCCGGGCCTGGTGATAAAACAAGCGTGTTCATTGTTGCGGATGTCCAGATTTGGGAGAACCACATTGAGATTTGCGATATGCCGGATCTGGAGAAACAGCTAAATGTAATGGAGAAATGCAGGACGCCCACTTTCACTCCAAATTGACCATCGGTCATTGCGCTTAGGCATCAACGGAGCAGAAGGCATGGTTGGGGGCATGCATAGGTAATTTCGTGTGAAGTGGAACAGGCAGGAAAACTGGCGGTTATTGGATCGCGCTGTACAAGAGGAATGAACACCAGGAATGAGGGCGGGGGACAGGAGCTCGGAGGCTTGTTTCAGACGTGAATATGGAAAAAGGGGCAGGCGTACATACGGATTTGGGACATAAAACATTAAAAAAATAGACGGGTAATTTGTCCTTCCTGCACCATCAACGCCCTCCCTGGGCACGGCGCGACGTACGCCGAAGCTACAAAATCCATGTCACCTACACCCTGGGCAAGCCCCGAACAGTTGACCTGGCTCACCTCGCATGTTGGGCAGTACCACACTAAACGAGCATCGGGGGACCAGATCGAATTTTTCGCAAAACTAGACGAGGGATGGTTCGCAAAATGGTCAGCGGAGGAAGAGTGCAAACTACCTGCAAGCGAGTCGGGGGAGGCGCTGACGCCGGAGCAGTCGGCGATGCTGGCTGCCTTGCTCACGAAGCGGAAAAAGGTGAGAAGGTCTGACGTGTCTCGGGCGCGTCCAACGTGTCAGCTCAGCTAACATGGAACCCACAGCAATTACGATCGTGGTTTCGCAACCATGCAACGAAGCTGCGGGAGTCAGGGACGAAGCCTGCCAAGAAGGACGACAAGATCTCGTTAGTCGGCACACTGTGGCAGGAGACGAAGCGGCACCGTGACCCACAACGGCTGGAGCTCTGGCTGAAGGCATACCCCGAGCGCGCGAAGGCATCCCTGGAGGCCGCGGGATACTACACGCAGCACGCGGGGGATCTCGAGTGGGTGTCGCACGACGGTCAGAGGCCACCGGAGGGCGTCAAGCGCAAGCTTAAGGAGCAGGCGTCAGCGCGGATGACAATGTGGAGGCGGGTTACAGTGGCAGCGTTCGAGGCAGAGAGCGACGCTGTAAAGGAAGAAATGGAGGCAGAGTTGCAGAAGATCAAGGCAGCAAAGCTTTCGGCTACGGCGGACGCAAAGCTGACACCTGAATTGGCCCAGATGTGAGTATTTCGGGATAATTTACGGGCTATGGCTAAAGGAGTTTTTTAGGTCGATCCATCAGCTGGAAGGAATAATCGATCGTATTCACGCGTTGATAATGGAGAAGACCGGCTGGAAGGGATTTACCATGCTCGGGGGACCCACACCGAACGAGGGAGGCGCGTTGTCATACACTGTGTACGTCTCAGAGGTCAGAGGTTGGCGTTTGTTGACGGGTCACGCGTTCTCGGCAGTTATTCATGCGGGTTCTCACCAGCTGGGAACTCTTTCAAGGAATCACATCCGGAATGGGGAACGGCCGTGGCCGAGATTTTCAGTGAGTGGTTAAAGAGATGTTTCAGTAAGTTCTGCGCGTTCTGTGATTGAATTTGGCTGATATTTTCCAAGATCGAAGTGCTCGCGACGCAATGGCTCTGGCTGATGGAAAAGACATCCTCGAAGACCTCCTTCCGATGGAAGAACCGGAATCCGATGATGCAGAACGCGAGCCAGGAGTCGATATCGATAAACCTGCGGTGAAGCCGAAGCCAGCAGTCAAGAAGGTGACGCCTGCCATGAAACCACCCAAGCGGAAGAAAGCGGCCGAATCAACCTCAAAAGATTTGAATATGTCCTCAGCAACACTGTCTACGCACTCGAGTGCACTGCCCTCATCTCCTGAATCGAGCAGAGCACCCCTTTCTACCCCTCTTGATGACGCCAGCTCAGATTCACACTTCACCTCTTTTTCGTTGGAGGGCATGCCATCGGCTGCTTTTTCATTCCCCTCCCCGCTTCCGGCCTTACCCACGCCTGCATCTTTCTCGTTCAGCGCCGTGCCATCGACTTCCTTTGACAGCACAGGGCCTGCTGCTGCGCCCACTGATTTCTCATTTTCTTCCTCGCCCTCAATCTCGCAATCCCAGCAAGGGCCCGTGCCTGAATCTTTTTCGTTCGGGGGCGTACCATCTACGCCTTTTGGGCAACATCGGGCGCAGGAGTGGTTTGCCGCGCCGGCGTCGCCGCTGGAGCCCAATGCTTGGGGATTGGGCGGCGACTACGGTGGCGATGCGTGGAATTACGGACCAACGGACCCGATGGACCTCCCGAAAGGCATGGGGGATTCGTACTTGGGTGGTGGGACCGACGAGCTCCCTGACGAAGCTTTACCCGCGCCGCTTAGCCCTGGGACAACTGCAGGGCTGGACGTTTTGATGAAGTCGGGGCTAGAGGATTGGGATGGGCAGACTGTACCATGGCCCCCCAGAGGTAAAGTCCTTCAAGCTTCGCGATGGAGATCTGGCTTACATTTAGACAGGGTTATTTGATATACGTACAGCTACAGACACTCAGGCGACCCTTCAGCAATACAACATCCCTTCCCCCGCATTGACGGCAGCGTGTCGTGCTGCTCAACCGTTACCAGCGTCATCCACGGAGCCTGTGTCATCCCCACCCCACCCTAGACCTCACCCTCGACCTTCTGTGTCGACGCCGGCAGCTTCGCCTGCCTCTGCTGCAAACATGACGCCTCGAGTGCCGTTGACGATGCCGTCTCCCTTCCGCATCCCCACTCGACCCTCTGCTAGCCAGCCAGCTCCGACGCCGTTGCCTTCGAGACCGCCCCCGCGACCAATTCCTCCGAGGCAGCCAGCGCCGAAGCTCACTGTAGCTCCAAACTCGTCACCGCTACCGCCACGCATCGCTAGGGCAGCGAATGGTTCTTCAATTGCCATATCAACTTCAGCGTTAGCGCGCGCAATGAAGGAGGCTTCGCAGAAGCGCGCGCGAGATAGCGAGGAGGGGGGGGATGTCGATGTAGATGTAGATGATGTGGAGGGCGGCGACGGGAGAAGCGACAGCAGCGACGATGATCTAGACGTCCCGCTCGCAGGTCCGGATTACCCTGAGTCGCGGCCAATGGCCAACCCTCCGAAGCCATATAAGAAAGCGACGGGCAAAAGACGGGGGATGGTGGTGGCCGCAGCGGTGAACGTGGAGCCACCTGGGGACGGGATTGGTCGAGGAGGGCATGGAGGACGTCGGGGACGCGGTGGACGCGGGGGACGTGGGGGAGCGAGGCCAGTTGGACGACCACGCAGGGTGGCGATGGAGGAGGAGGGGGTGGATGACGCTGGGGCTGCAGATGGAAGTGGGCGCAGGACGAGGGGAGGGAGAGCACCGTGGGTGTTTCATCAAACGTATGGCGACAATGGGGAGATCATCCCGCTGCCACTCGACGCTGAGCCGGTAGTGAGGCAGAGAGGACGGCCCAGCAAGGCAAGCGAGCCCGAGGAGGCGCCAGTGCCAGACTTGCGGAACTTTGCTGGACCGTCGGACTTGGTTGTGCTAGCGCGGCTGCCTGGCGCCCCAATGCCTCCCATACCTGAAACCGGACGTCCAGGGAGGACGAGGAAGGCGCCGAGGAACGCAAACGACGACTTGGCGGTGCTTGAGGCGTTGAGGGACAGGGCCGCGGGGCAGAAGGCGGGGGGGGAGGACGTCCGTTCGACGAAGAAGCGGAAAGCGAAGGGTGAGGAGTCAGGAGCGAGGAAGAAGTGAGTGCTTCCCCACTCACCGCTAAGGGCTCTCTTTGATGTCGACAATTGATTCCCAGACAAAAAAGATAGCGCCCGGGGCGATCTTTGAGGCGCTCTTTGAGCGGCGGGCGACGAATGGATGGGAGGGGATGGTTATGTGATCATTTAGTGGCGCCGGAGTGGGGTAGCAGAGAGACGGTACATAGAATGTGTCGTATGTAGAGGTGGATTGGTGGACTTCGCCAATTTTTTCAGAAGTAGTGGTGCCTTGCAGGCGCATTGTCATGAGCAGAGGATCCTGGATATTATCGTACTCTTGGTCTAACGGTCTATGGTGCGGCTAGATTATGTACCGTTGATGTCATCCGATCGAACCGTGTGAGGTGTGGCTTTTTTAAATTCATTCACAGAACAAAGTTATCGGGGTTTTTTTTTTGGATCTTCCGTGGCGTGGAGACACTGAGCAGCTCCACCCGGGCGGGCCAAGCCTAGGAGTATCACGAATACCTGAATTAATAGTGTGCTGGTGTGCTACTTAATTAATCGGGCCGGAGGAGTATGAGAAAAGTACCTAAAGACGGGAGGAGAAGGAAAAGAGAGAATACGAGCGGCTGTAGGTGAAGAGAAAAGGGGGAGTAGTACTATGTTGAAGCTGCAGAGCCAGTGGGCCGCCAGAAGGTAGGTAATGAAGGGGATGCGGGTCGGTAATCGATGATGCGGGGCGTGCAAGGGCCACAGAGACGAGATAGAGATGTAAAGGGGGACGTTGCGAGGTACCCCTTTGTCCCCCGACAATGCGCCGGAGCTGGGGGCGCGCGGAACGGCGGCGCAGAGGCGGGAAGCGGCGGGTGGCTGGAACCGATGCTGCGGGGCGGGCAGGGGCCGTAGAGATGAGATTAAAGCACCAGGAGGGAGGTGGCGAGGTACCCCTTCGTCCCGAGAATGCGCTGGGGCTGGGGGCGTGCGGAAGGGCGGTACGGAGGCAGGAAGCGGCGGGAGCGATAATCGAGGCTGCGGGGCGGGCAGGGGCCGTAGAGACGAGATTGAAGCGCCAGGAGGGAGGTGGCAAGGTACCCATTTGTCCCCCAACAATGTGCCGGAGCTGGGGGCACGCGGAGGGGCGGCGCAGAGGCGGGAAGCGGCGGGTGGCTGGAACCGATGCTGCGGGACGCGCAGGGGCCGTAGAGACGAGATTGAAGCGCCATGAGGGAGGTGGCAAGGTACCCCTTCGTCCCCCGACAATACATCGGAGCTGAGGGCACGCGGAAGGAGGCGCGGAGGCGGGAAGCGGCGGAAGCTGCAATCGAGGCTGCGGGGCGTGCAAGGGCCGCGGATATGAGATGGGGGCGTCAAGGGGGATGGGGAGATGTAGCCCGTCGGCCCCTGCCAATGTGCTGGAGCTGCAGGGCGCGGAAGGGCGGCGCGGAAGCGGGAGCGGCGGGGGCGGGAACCGATGCTGTGGGGCGTACAGGACTTGCGCAACTGAGGAAACGATAGGGGGTACAAGCTCGACAGTATGGGCAGAGTAGGGCCCAGCCGTTAGTGGGGAAGAGGAGGGAAGGAGGCAGTAGGAGGAGAGCAAGTAATGCGGGGAAGAGGGAGTGTGATCATAACAGGTACAAACACGGCTTCCTCTCCTAATGCGGACGGCTTTGAAACGCTTGTTAAGGACTATCCAGGCCGCTGTAGGGTCTGCAACCTCGGGTGAGATGTCAATTACATGGGGAATACATTCAGTGATAATGCTATCAATCCGCGAGGTCGAGAGGGAAAGTACCCAAAATGGCAGGCGGGCGGGCGTACCGCCACCCGCCAGCGCCTCCGACTCGGGAATGATGGGGCAACGCCGCCGCTGATGTGGCGGCGCGGGCGTCGGAGACAGCCCAAAAAGGAAAGCCCTCTGCCGCGATATATCGCGAGCGCCTCCCACTAGAGACCTTGATACATCGCCCGATCCTTCTCACCAGAGGGACGTGATATATCAAAACCCCAGATACGACTGATTGGATGGCGGTCACTTCTGGCTCATCGAGGTCGAGAGCGCTAAGGGTGAGACGCGGGTATATCTCCCGCTGGCGTTGTCTGAATTTCTTGAGATGCATATTCAGGCTGTCCCGCAGTTTCGTGATGCTGTCCCAGGTCTCCTGCAGCGGATGCTCTCGATGGTTCCGCAGCAGCGCAATTGTAAGAATCCTACATCATCGACAGTTAGAAGGTGATCCTGAGCAGAGGGTCAACCCTTACTGCTGACGCTCAATGGCCATTCCATCGTGAATCCACTGTGCCACCGAAGTTCCTGCCTCGAGCTGGCCGTCGCGTTTCAATTTCTCTTGCTCCGAGGTGATCATCGCGGCCAGCGTACTCTCCACAGTCAATGCTAGGTCATATTAGCTTCGGATATCTCGCAATCGAGGAGTCGACATGTACCTTTCGATGACTTGTGCTGATAGACACTGCGAGGCTTTCCACTGGCATCCTTCGTAGCGAGGCGCGACATACGCGACCATGCACCGACCTCGGTCGCATGCTGCCGGCTGAGTTCTTCCACCACAGCCATGTGCAGCTCGAAAAGCCGGAGCGCATCGAGCCTCTCAGCAGCAAGCAGTTCCGCTGCCGAATAACATCTCAGCTTCATATCAAAGTGAGCAGAATCGGACGCAGGCTTACCTTGGCGAAGGTACTTGAGTATATTCCACGCATGCATCACGAAGTTGATGATGTCGTGGCGTGCAGCGGCAGTCATTTGACGCGTCGAAGAACCCAGAGGGTTCAGGAAAGCCCAAATCACTTCCGCCGTCTCCCCGTGGAAGTGCCCCCGGCAGGAAAAGTAGACCGCCTGCCAGAGAGCCTGACAGTCGGCTCCGTGCCCGTTGATATGGTCCGCGGGGATCTGCCCCTCCACCGTTTTCAGCAGGTCGTGCAGCGACGTCTCCTCTGGAAACAAGTCGATCGCCCTCTTGGTTTGGTTCACCACAAATGAGCAATAGCTGTCGTAACTTTGAACCCTAGGTGCCTGAGACTTGGGGCTGAGCGGCGGTGTATTCTTATGTCTCAGGTGCTCCCGCTGCGCATACGTACCGAGCGCAAAACTGCTCACAAAAATCAGTCCGCGATATTGCCACTAACAGCTCAAGACTTACGCTTCCCCTTTCGGCATGTCGATGAGCGACCCCAAGACGGAATGGTCGCAGGCGCAGCCGACGACACCGCTGATAGCTGTGTTTCCATATTTCGGCTGGCCCTGGTGGCGAATGGAGCCGATGTGAGTCTTACAAGGGACTTCCTGTTATAGTAATCAGCGACGAGTCGATAAACTGTCCAAATAAATTCACCTTGTCTTCTTCGGGGATTACATACGTCTTTGAGATGTGCTCGAATTCCGCTTGCTTGGGAAAATACATGTTGCCATCCGTCAGGGCCGTGTCGCTCCCGTTGTCGCGTTTGAAGAATAGACTAGCCTTGAAATTGCCGTCGAGGGTATCATTCTCTGAGATTGTATGTCTATTAATGATTTCATTAGTATTATGTATGTAGTACGGGAAGTCCTGTCTGCCACTCACCGAAGATACTTCGGTACATTCACAAACAATGGCATATTCACCCCTGGCTCCGGACAAGCGGCGCAAATGAGGCCAAGAAAGCCCTTTGGCCGATTGGGGTACGGGCGACCAACCTCGCCAGCGAGTGGGATGTCGAGGCCATGAGCTTCCCCGCTTTCTATGAGAATTTGGATGTGCTCGTAGAAACGCGTGATCGCCAGGAAGTTCTTGTAAATATCCTGGAGATCGGTTAGATATGTACGCCGGACCAGACAAATTGACTCACTGGAACTCCATCCGCAAACATTGGATCAGCCAGTCGCTGCAAAACGAGCACAAAATTGTAGGCGGAACCCTTCCCTTGGCTCCGCTGCTGCCGGTGGTACTGGAGCAGGCCGAGCGTGTAGCCAGTCTTCGGCTCCTTGATGCTCCCGGGGAATATACCCGCCTCGAGGAGCTGCTCGAAATGCGAGCGGCTGTGGCTTATCCCGTCCGCAGTCTTCGCGGTCTTGCAACCGCAGAACGCGATCGCGGTGGCATGAATCCCGTTTCGCTCCACCAATGTGAATGAACGGCCCGGCTCCGCATTGGGGCACCCTTCCCCGTAATGACCCAGCCTCACAGCGCCATTGAGCAGGACTCGACAGAAGTCGTACTTCTCAAAAAAATGTTCGCGTTTGTTCCAGACGAAGGCCCAATGCGTGGGTATCGTTCGGTGCTTCTTGACCCAGCACTGGCGACAGAGCAGCTCTGCTTGGAGGCAGTCACGACACGCGACCATCCGGCGCTGGGACGGGACGCCGCAAGAACAGGGCGCGAGGAGTTGGGAGTGGTAGTGGAATGAAAGGAGGACGCGCAGGAAGATGGCTTCGTTGTCCTTGAGTTCGTTCATGTGAGCGACGGTCTGCAAAAGGATTAGTTTCGCGGTAAGATGCTTATTCCACTCGACCGACCTGGCGTATCTCTTCCGCCTTGGCGTTCCCCTTCTCATCGCAGGCCGGCGTAGTTTCATATGCGGGGATGGCACCGGCAGTCTCCTCCGTCGCATCGAGGAAGGGGAGGGCTGACTCGTTTGGCTCGTTTGGCTCGTCGCGCACCGGTGCATCGAGGATGGGGTGTTGTGGTAATCCCGCATTCCCAACGTAGCGCAGCTCAGATTTCGAAGTCGCTGCTGTCCCAATGTTAGCCAATGCGTCAGAAGAACGGTGCACAAACTATACCTGTGTGGAATGTCACTTTCACGGTGGGTACGCTGGTGGCAACACGCGATCTATTTCCAGGGGTTTGCGGGACTTGAAAATTGCCAACGCGCTTCATGCTGGGATAGTTTTAAGCGGGGCGACAAGGAAGCCTGCGGCTGTAAGATATTAGGTTTTGAAGATGCTGGGTGTATAGTAAACGCACTTTGATGTCCAGAAAGAGAGTGGTCAAAGCGCCTAATATGGCTGATGTGGCTGCAAGGGCCAAGAAAAATCTTGACATCCAAGGCCTGCTCGCCTGCTATTTCGAGCGCGTTCGTTCCAGTAAAACCCGCGATAATTTCCGTGAGTACAGGAGAAGAATTTATCTATGATACATATCTCGCGTAACTACGAGAGTCCTTTACTACGAGAAATAAAGACTGTTTATGAAAGCCCCAGACCAGACCCTCCCCGCCCTCCCCCCCAAATCCCACAGTAACCAGAAGAACGGAGACGAGGCACCGACTAAACGTCGGGCAGGCTCGACTGAAAGTCGAACCAGATGCGGATCGACATGTGAAGTCGATCCGCCGGTGGTCCACGGGGTCCGTCGTCGGGCGGTTCGTTGTCCCGGCTCGTGTGTCAGGTCGTAAGTCGGGCTTGCATCGACGTGCTTGTCCAGGAGCGAGATGGGAGATGGAGGTAGAGATGTGGCAGGAAAGAGTCACGAGCGTGACAGCACATCAGCTGCCTGGGCGTTTAGCGGGCGTCAGGGAAATTCGGACCGTGTTCCCGCAGGCGCTTAGGACAGAAAATTGGGAAAAAATTGGGACGACGCAATACATTGAGCTGTTCAGATATATACAGTAGATATAGTAAATTACAGACCAAGAAAGGTACCAGTTTCACGACAACAGGTATGTAGGATAGCGAACGGCAACACGCAGCAGGGAAAAAAAAAGAATTGACTCAAAACTCCTCCTTCTCCAGATCAATTTTGGCAGGGCCCGCGGACGCCTTCTTAGGTTTTGCTCGATCTGTAAAAGATTTTGTGAGTGATGCTAAAAGTGCGGCAGGGAAGATCGAAAGCACGCACATGGCTGATATCGGGCCTCTTTATGGGTTTTCTCCGGGACGGGATTGGCATGAGGAATGGCTGCAGTACAGCTTGCGTTAATGATATGCAGCTCTTGTAAAGCAAAGCAACGTACAGAGGTCTGAAAGTGGCGGCGCCACTGCATGAGAACTGGTACTAGCAATGGGAGCCGGGGATGGAGAACGAGCGCGATCGAAGCCTGTCTCAAAGGGGTCGGTGTACCACGGGGTGTGGGGCCGCACGGTGGATCGCGTCGGAAGAGGTTTCGTACGACCAGGCATTTTTGCGAGTATCTTCAGAAGTCGAGTACCGGTGGGATGGAGGCAGTCTTTCAAAGATCGCTTGGTTTTGGACATTAGATAGCAATTCAGAACTTCAAATATAATATTAGTGTGGGTCCGGATAGTGAGTTTCAGCGATAGTCTGCGGCATCCTATAGAGGCAACACATGATATTTGAGGAGGAAGGTCGCTTAAGTTGAGCATAGTCACACAGATTGGGTTATGGGGGACGGAAAATGGGACGCAGTGAGCATGGGGATACCTCAGGACAATTAAAGAGCTTACCATGCACACATTAAAAATATAAGCATACCGGCAGGACCTCTGAAAACCTTGCAAACTAGTGTTTAGCAGGTGGCCCGGATTTTGATGCACGAGCACATGATCTGATCCTGCTGCGCTCCAGCGCGCTCTATGTGCCGATTGCATCCAGGGAGGGATGGGGATGGGGGAAAAGAGTCCTGGGAGCTCCCTCGACCATTTATAGACCAAAAAAGAGAGTGATTCGGCCACAGTTCGACAACAAACCGTTACATCCGCAAATTCTGCCATTGTTTGTGACTCTCAGTCTGGAATATTATTCTGGCTCCATAGAGTGACTTCAGATGCTTTGCCCTTTATATTCAACGCACTTTCGAGCTTAAATACCCCCTGTGTGGCCATCTCAAAACCACCGGTGTCTGTCTCTACCAGGCACAGCCACTGGTAGAGACAGACACCGGTGCTTTTTCTAGCGAGGTTGAGGCCCACGAAAACTCAGGCTAACAGTCTATAAAGCATGATTAATCATTTATCAGACGTCTATGAAGGGATATTGCAACTGAGGGTCTTGGAACATGTGCAAGGAATATTTGCTTGACCATGAACTGCAAATGGTACTCTGTGTTTCCCAGATCTGTTTGCAATATATATGTTAGCGTCCACTGGTTCTATGTTTCCCAGAACTCAGCTTGAATTTATTCAGGAATTATAACACTCATCTAGACCAGGAAAGCGTCATTCAATGAGGAGCACATGATCTCAAACCACGTCCCCATATGGCGCCACGAAAGCCAAATAAGCCTGTTCGGTTCGTAAACTCAGTTTGGAAGCATCATGGACATATGAGAAGTCCATTGGAATATTTTGGAGATTACCTATGGGACCCCCCATGTTCTGGAGCACTTTGAACTTCGACACTGTGAAATCCGGTGGGCTCAGATCTTGAGTTGACATGCTGCCAGAGATATGGAGTACGTAGAGGGAGAAATATATTCACGGGCATTCGGTATGCAGTGGGATTGAATAAATCTCTTGATCTGGCCTGTTCAGCTCACTCACGGCGTGCTAGGTTACATTTCTCAGTGGCTGAACACGGTCACATGATCTGATTGGCGCGAGGGATAATGATTTTTTGACTACTGCTACCGCAATGTCGGCTGAGAATCGATGGAACCACGTGAGCCGAGATATATCCGATATACAAGACAGTCTAGACCAGACATGAGAGAGGGGAATTTGCATAAAAGACGTGAATACAAAATCTTTTGTGCGACACTAACTATGTACTAGACTATTGGTTCGAATGATGCCTTTGCCAATCCTGGAGAAACCCCTTGAGCTCTGTCGCCTTCGAATCCTCCTCGTTGGATCTGGTGGTCTGGTCGACAACCTCTTGACTGAAATTGGGGCCTTCAGCGGTGTACGTATTAATGATCCCGATCATCTGGGTAGCTTCAGTAAACGCTGTGTTGCCCATGTCAAGGGCCTTTCGAATAGCGCCTTTAGGGATCATCTGGAGAGGATGGGTTAGATGTAATCAACTGTTCTCCGTTGATGTACCTTGTTAGATATTTCCTTCGGCCAGGGTTTCTTGTAGAACGCTTCATCGACAGCGAACACAAACCTCCAATATTCAACGCGGTCCGCATTTTGGAGAATTTTATTATGGCTTGAAGCGAACTTCGCATGAGTAATTTTCCCTTTAAGCCATGCAATTTCCTGCGTAGAAGGCTCCCTAATTCGGGTGCTTGCGGCTGAGGTGGAAGTAGGAGGCTTTCAACAAATTCTCCCCAGCAGTTGTCTCTGATATATCTTAAAAGCCTGTGTAAATAATGCGAAAAGTGTGAAAACGTCGCCCACGCCGCCGGACCGCCTTCGCCCCGCCTTTCGTCACTTCACGTGACCGTGATTCACAGTCACAGCATATGTCCGGTGTCGCTGCCTTAAGGCCACCAAATGCGAGGGCTGCTTTCCCAAAATAGCAAAAAATATGGGCCAGCTTGGCCCCTATTATACAACATTTACTCACCCAGTCTAATCAAGGGCGAGTCTTGTCCATATTAGTTCCAGTATGCGCCTTGTGCATCATGTGACACTGTGCGGTGTTACCTCATGTAGCGCATTTCTTTCCATATACCACATTTAACCAAGCTCTTATTTTATGACACCTTTGTTGTCTGTTCTTCCACTAGTCCATGTTAATCGCGAGTAGAGGTCATTGAAGAATGTGTTATGAGGTGATTTATTTTCTGGGAGTCGTTACCATTTCAGAACGGTCGCTAACTACTCTATCGACTTGCAGGGCTGCGTCAATTCGACAAGTCTATATACCCCAAGTGTCTCATCTTCTTGTGCGGGCGCACCTCAACATCCTCGTCGTCAGAAACATGGATAACTTCCGGAAACCTCCTCTTTGGGGCACGGCGCGCGGGCTCATAATCGATATGAGTGAGATCGATCACCTCTGGAACCGTGGAACGCGCGGGGGAGCTGGGAGGAGGTGTGGGAAGGGTTGGGAAAGGGGCAAGACGGCGAGCGGGGGCAGGGGTCGGTGTGCGAAGACGAATGGAAGGAGGTCGGCGAGCGCGAGGAGGAGCGGGTGCATGACCGGGCGCGCGAGCAAAAGTGGCGGCAGGGGCAGGGGCAATGCGTACCCTCCGAAGCCCGGGAAGCGGCTCCAAGGCCCAGTCTGGCCGAGGACCCAGACCACGAGCTGCAAGGGAGGGCACAATACAATCATGCCATGCCTGCTCTGCGTCTTGCAACTGCGACTTTGCTGCCGGATTACGGACGGTGTAGTCGTTGCCGTGCTTCATGAGGTACGCGTCGTAACTGGCGAGATAGCCGCGGAGCTGCGTCTGGATTTCAAGAGGTGGAGGATCGGTCTCTCGCGCTACAAGGCGACCATTGTGTATCTGGGGGCGTGCCAATTAGAAGGGGTCTGGGCAGCAAGAGAAGACTTCGGAGCGCACAAAGTGAACTTTGAGTTTTCCAAATTCGTGAAAGGTATGTGCGGTTCCCATTACAGCTTGGAGTCTTGTGAGTTGACCCACGCACTCTTGAACGTGTTCTAGGCCGAAAAATTCGACTAGTTTGCGGATGACTGCTTGTTGGCGAACATTGGTCTTGAAGTCAGGTCGAACCAACCGGCCGAAGCGGAGGCGGATGTCTTGGGCGGGAACGTTGATCCATTGTGGGGAAGGTATGAGCTGGTCAGGGTTTCTTAGTTTGTTTTAACAGCCATTTTATAGAGAGCCACCTCGCCTCACCGTGCTGTGCTTTCGTTGCTTTCCTTTTTAGGTTTCCAAAGCCACAACAATGACTGGTACGCTTTGCCTTGATACTCTTGTAGGTGGCATCTCCTTAGCTCGTGACTTCCACCTCGACCTAACACACTATCCACTAGTCTTTGCATCTGGACTTGCTCCCAACGATGGCGCCGTCAAAGAAGGAAATTAAACAAAAAGAAATGTTCAAACCATACGATGCCACCGCCGTCCCCGACGCCATGCCATTCCCGACCCTCTTGCGTGTTGCTACCACCAAGACCGAGGAGACAGCAGTGCCAAGACTCAATCAATACCAGCGCAGCTGGATCTTCGACAACGCGCTTCGTGGTACCGACCTGGCAGGTCTACAGTCGAGGTTGGCCATCTCAGGGTTTTACGAGAAGGTCAAGAGCGACGCGTTTGAGGCGAAGGCATTCCAGCACACGCCCCAGCCGGGCGATACCGCGGAGGAGGCGTCCCTTCCGGGGCTCATCGCCGCCTGGAAACGCGACAACCCTAAGAACGACAAGAAGCAAAACAACAAACCCGTAGCAGACGACGGCGACGGCAGTGACGATGAGGAGGACGAGGGTGCACGCGTCGGCCTGCTCCGTGGATACACCAAGGCTGGGTGGCGCCTAGTGAGTAATTCCAATTTTAACCTGTACTATCGAGCGGCGTCTGAACAACTCCTAAGGCGATTCAGAAGGTTCTCACTAACAAGCGGACGGCGGATAAGAAGCGCAAGGTGACGAAGACGGACAACACAGAATCGGTGGCAGTGGTCCCAGCTCTGGCGATGGCGAAAGTTTTTGGCCTCGCCAGCTCCACAGGACGCGACAAATTCCGCCAAGAGCGCCACGACGAGATCAACGCCCACTCAAAAACACTGCCGGGTGCAACAAATCCCGGTGGGAAATTCCGTAAAGCTGAGGCGCAGCTGTGGGCGAACGAAGATCAAGCTAAGTGGGAGAGTGCGGCGGAGGCCGACGAAGACGTCGACTGGGAGGAGTAAGTGATCCGAGCTATCACCCTCTTTCTTAACTGACAGACATTCCTCTAGACGGCAAAAGCTCCCGACGGGCGCGGTCCATCACATGGTCGACACCCTCAACGCCAGCGGCAAGTTCCGCCCTTTCTTGGCGACCATGTTGATGGGTTGGCTGGATGAACAGGGCGAGATCCAGTTTGAGTGGTAAGTTCTTAAACTAGTTTTGCGTCTTTGGGTGTACTTACGGTGAGAGGCAGGGTTGAGGCGCTCCCCAAGGGCGTTGATATCCGACAACGGTTTGAGGACCAATACCCCCAACTCGTGACGAACAGCATCAACGCAATGTATGCATGGGCGAAAAAGCCGCTACAAGGTAAATTCAAATGGCGAGGTGATATTTCGGCGCTAACTTATGTCTCTAGACTACGCCGCTGCCCGCGATGGTTCCTCTGGACCTGTTGCCCCCGTCTTCCCTGTGAGCGCCGAGGCGCTGGACGACATGTCTCCAAACATGGTGGCACAGACGGTGACCGTTTTTTTGCTGAAGTCCTATAGTGAGTCGTTTCATCTCCCAGAAAACTAAATCCTAACTTGCCATGACTGCAGAAGCTGCGTTTGGGGACGAGAATATCCCATGGCCGGCAATTACCACTGCACCCGACCAATATTATGACGTCGGGAAGTTTGAGCTCGTCTTCAGCTCGAGCGGGCTGCAAGGGTTCAAGGGCGCACAGTGGCATGGTTTGGGTGCTGTATTGGCGGCGGGCGCCGGGGAGGGGAGTTCGGGTTTCTTTCGCAAGGGGTCTGCGGTGGCGTGTGGGGAGGAGGGGGAGGAGGAGGCCGAACGTTCCAAGCGCAAGCGCGAGGAGGAGGACGCGCGTGTTCAGGAGGTGGCGCGCAAGGAGGAGGAGGACGCGCGTGTTCAGGAGGCAGCGCGCAAGGAGGAGGAGGAGGAGGCCGAACGTCTCAAGCGCAGGCGCGAGGAGGAGGACGCGCGTATTCAGGAGGCGGCGCGCAAGGAGGAGGAGGACGCGCGTATTCGGGAGGCAGCGCGCAAGGAGGAGGAGGAGGAGGCCGAACGTCTCAAGCGCAAGCGCGAGGAGGACGCGCGTGTTCAGGAGGCGGCACGCAAGGAGGAGCAGGAGAAGGAGGCCGAGCGTGTTCTGGCGGAGGAAGCGCGCCAGCAGGAGGAGGAGCGACTCAAGGGGGACGAGGAGGAGGAAGAGGCACCGCCGCCGAAGGGAAAGAAGGGTCGAAAGCGCAAGGCGGAGGAGGCTGGGTTTGAGCCAGAGGAAGGAGGTGCAGCGCGCCGAACCGCAAGAACACGTCAAACACCAGCGGTACGTTTCATTGACTCATATTATCGTCTACTCTAACTTTAATTCGTAGGAGGCTGAAGCAGAGCGTCAGAAGAAAATGGCGGCGGCAACGGCTGGGAAGCGGAAACCCGGGTGAGTCGCTACGCTGTGTGGATCGAGGTTCGTGGTGCTAATCAATTCTCAGTTACTCGTACATTGAGAAGACTCCAGTCAAGAAGGGCCGGGGGGCAACGAGGTGCGTTTTCATTTCAGTTTCATTGGCGCGGAAAACTGAGACAAATCATAGACCTTAAGTTCGAGCGGGAACTCAAGTTCACCAGGACGACACTTGAGTTGCAGTGGACTTCTAGTCCGCGACGCGAGACTTAGGTTCTGGGGACTTAAGCCTCGACAACTTAAGTCTCGCCCAAATCTTAAGTATTAGAGTGTGTATGTATCATTTCGTGAACTTGAGTTCCAGACATCTTAAGTTTGCGGACATCTTAAGTTATTCGAAGGTCTTAAGTGGTCTTATTTCAAGGTCTTAAGTGTTCTCGGGACTTAAGGTCTAGAATCGGTAGGGGTACAGGGGAGGCTGTAGGTACGATAGGTAAGGGGAGCTTAAGGTACATGGGATCTTTAAGACCTAGAAGACTTGAGACCCAAGTTGGTCTACACCGGTCGGAACTTAAGAGAAGCTCATATATTTCATGTTTTTCCAGCACCACCTAATCCATACAGAAGGAAGATCTTTTGCACTCCCTTACTCTGCATGAAATATTGATTGATTTTGTCCAGAATAGTCTGTCTGCCATGAAATATTCTGGTAGGTGGAGGACAGTTGTTTAGAATGATAGTTTCAGACAATTCTGATCCAAATGTAAGGTCACTTACTCCTCAAGCTCCTCACATTGACTTTTGAAGGTGAGTGCAGCTGTATCCCCATGGGCAGATATCTGGTCTTGAATAATAGTGATGATCTCAACAGCATCTCCACACAGCTCTTTCATGCTGTCCCGATTCTTTTTCACTTTCTGCAGCAGCCTAAATGAGGATTATTCCCTTGAGAAAGGATTCACCTACATCAACTGTCTCCAAAAGAAATACAACAGTTCCACAGATACCCTTTACATAAGGAAAAGGGAGAATTTCTGCACCAGCGGCAAGTCCCTTTGCATTCCATATCAACGGGGCAAGCCAATCCGAGGTTGAAGGCGATGAGGGTTGGAAGGGCCGAAAAGTGGATCCCTTCCCCAGTTGAGAGGGGCTGGATGCTCCACTTTTTATATTGCTGGCGGCCATAGTGGGGGAGCAACAGCAAAAGATGATCACTGAATCTGCATCTTATATATGTCGTTGGAACTTCCCAGGCACAGCCCTGCATCAGCTGCTTGAATCTTATTGTAGAGCCACAGATATAGCTGGAGAACAGATCATCATTCAAAAGGACATTCTCGTCCACTCAGGGCCTCTTAACAAATCCGAACATGTGGCTGCCTCAGGTCTATGGCGGTCAAAATGCACATTTAATATGCCGCAACTATTTTCGGCAAATGTGGTCTTGGCGCAACTATTTTACGTTCTATGATGCCCGTGCCGCAACTATTAGGCCCTTTTGGGCAGCCAAAAATAGTTGCGGCAAAAGTCGATTCTGCCGCAACTATTTCGCTCAGGTGCCGCAACTATTTTGTCTTGAAAAAATTTAACTTTCCACAGTCAACTCTATGGCTGCTGAGAAGCACAAGGGTACCTAGAAATCCCTGGAACTGTCGTTTTAACCATAATAATCTGTCCCTCGGCCGTTTCCGGGCACTTCCGATTCAAACGATGAGATCATGAGAGCCGTACAACATGGATTACTAGTACCAGAGTGAAAAGGAATGGAACATAATAGGCAGAGGTGTGGGCCTTGGATTGGAGCTGTAGGAAATAGAGGAATCTGCAATCAAGTCCGATACCCTCGGACCACATTGTCCTCCTATCCAAACATACACATTCCGGAATTTCTGCTGTATACGTGCCCGAGGATAATACAAAGAGGTGTAGATAGGTACTACTACACGAGCTAAATCGGCCCTCGCCTGGCGGCGCTCCGCTGAAAGACGATCTCGAGCTCCTTGTGTCCATGAATTTTGTGACCCTCACGGGAGCCCGCCGGTCGGAGGAAGGGGAAGACTGGTAGGCAAGTCTCAGCAGATAAATGAGTGGACTGGGAAGGATACTTACGAAGGCATCGTGCACGGTGCTCGCGGCGAAGAGCACACCCCCGAATCGGAAGTGCCCGGAAACGGCCGAGGGACAGATCATTATGGTTAAACGACGGTTCCACGGCTTTCTAGGTGTTCCGGTGCGCATCCTTGTGGCTCTCAGCAGCCATAGAGTTGACTGTGAAAAGTTAAATTTTTTCAAGAAAAAATAGTTGCGGCACCTGAGAGAAATAGTTGCGGCAGAATCGACTTTTGCCGCAACTATTTTTGGCTGCCCAAAAGGGCCTAATAGTTGCGGCACGGGCATCACAGAACGTAAAATAGTTGCGCCAAGACCACATTTGCCGAAAATAGTTGCGGCATATTAAATGTGCATTTTGACCGCCATACAGGTCAGGCTCAACAAAGACTCCCAGTTGCAACGCGAGGCTCTAATTTATTCAGACCGAGATTATAAAAAGCCCAGATGTCACAAGATTACTCGGATCCTAAGCAGATGCTTCGTATCAGATTGATTCTGTTTGTGCTGCTCCGATAATACCCCATTTGTGTCTTACTTCTCATGACTCCGAGTTATGGGGCGTCTCTTTTGTTAGCTTAAACACCCGACTCACCACGGGGTCCAACGTCAGTTTCGCCATGAGAAATTTGCTCTCGAGTTTGGTGAATGTGTGGAAAATGTAGGCGAAGGGTCGAAGTGAATCACGGTACTAATTTAGCGCGATCGAACGGCCCGATTCCAGAGCCTGCTCACACGCGAGAAAAAAAAATTGGGCTCGTTACTAATGGCGGTGGGGGATACCGGTATCTAGATAGCGTCGGAGTTTGAAAACGGCCCGGAAGCCGGGCACAGCCACTTGCCGTACATGTGACGTGTCTCGGGGCCTGCACCACGGACAGCCTGCACTCCTCTCTTCGCGTATTTCGACCCGCTTTCAACTATCGATAATCCAATTCCTCTTTTCCTCCTCTCCCATATCCAAATCTGGCCCTTACTCGGCCTTAGTGACTCCCAAGTAGTTGTCCTGTCCGGCCATCATCTGCATCTGACTCACACCTTCTTCGCTCGAATCTCACACCCGCTGAAGACATGACGGATGCCGGCAATGATGGGATGGAACCAGAGGATCCTGGTCCAAGTGTGATGCATACAAATGCTAAAATGACTGCCGTGGCCATGCTTGGAAATCCTGGAAGTAATAGGTGCGTGACATACAGACAATTCTTTGTAAAATCTCTGACCATTCTGTTCTTTTCAGCAATGCTTTTGAGACAACTGGCCCTACTTCCCTTCCACAATCCACTCCCAGCCCCAGCCCAGAGCCCATTAAGCGAAAACCGGGGCGGCCGAAAGGGTCATTGAATAAAAATAAGCGGACAGTCAAGGAAACAAATGCTCCCAAACGTCTTGGTCGTCCACCTGGGACCGGGAAAAATCAACGAGCCCGTCTGGCAGGTGAACCGGAGCCGGAGCCTGCGAAGAACCCAGTTGGTCGACCTCGTTTACACTCGCCGCCGCGAAAAACCGAAATTCGGATGAAAAAAGTTGTATGTGCAGTAATCTATTGTATATAATCCCAGATGCTGAAGAATTGGCACTCTTCTCAGTTTGTCGAAGGAGTACGACCCCCTCTCAATCCAGACAGCCCACAGGTCCTGCAGATGAAGGATGGCCACTTCATTGTGCCGGATCGTCGTCGTTTAAACCTCGAGGCATCCAATACAGATACCCCCGCAGCTTTTTCCGAGCATGCAATTATTCCAGAGCTTGATAGCTCTGCAGTGGTCGATTTTTCGGAGGAGGAGGAGGATGAATATGTCGGACTCCTGAATGATGGTGTGGGTGAGGATGATTGTGCCTCGGACAGCGACTCGGGTAGCGAATCGGACGGTGAGGATGACACCGGCATGTCTTCATCTACCGCGACACCTATGGCTCGACGAACAGCAAAGCCGATGCCTGCATGGCTCAAGGCCCAATTTGACGAGAAGCTTTCAGAGGCAGCACCACGTGGAACAGATCGACTCCCTAGGCTTTACCGCGAGGGGAAAACATTCTGGTTTCCGGCACGTGACCCATTTTTCTGTGTTCGCGGCAATGCTACTCCATCGACTCTATCCCCCGAGAAATTATTCCAGGCACAATTCTTTTTATGGGACCCGCAAGCTCTTGTATCAATTCCGTGCCCTAACTGCCGACAACCATTGAATCGCCATGACCATATTGCTCGCCCACGTCGCTGCGTTGATCTGGATCAAATGTTCTGGATAATCGGGTATCGATACATCTGCCCCTCATGTGTCAATCTGAAATCTGGGAAAAAGACAGTGACATTTCGCAGCTGGGACCCACGCATCATCCGAAATCTTCCCCGATCACTTGCCTCCCGCTTTCCTGCCATGCTCAGCCACCGCAATGCAATATCGGAAAGCTTATTTATGTTCATGCGGTCATGTTTCCAGTGCGGAATGGGGACTAAACAGTTTTCTGATGCCCTTCGTGTCCGCCACTTGGAGTATTTCGACAAACTTCATCTGGCATATCTTTGGACTGTGACTGAGCTGGGCTCTTGCCCTGACATGAAGTTTAAAAGCTTCAAGCCATTTGATGATACCTCCCCAGATGGATACCATGGCTTTATTCCGAGCTCGCAATGGCTGCGGGACCTTTTCGACAAATTTATTGAAGCACATGGGCTTGATTTTGACCAGGCAATGTCAATGCTTCCAGCATTGATCGCAGCTATCGATCATAGCTTCAAGGTACGTGGATGAGTGTTAAATTCTGATTACTGCTCTGATTTCATACCTAGCTTGCAAAACATGTTGCAAAAGTCAATGGCCAGCAGATTTTCATTGCCCTCCTCACTGTAACAAATGAGAGAGGAGAGATCCGAGTCTGCAACCTTGTTGCAACAAAATCACATTCCCAGTTCGAGTTGGCACTTCACCGTATGCGAGAATCCCTCGAGCGCTACGGCCATGACCAGCCACAAGTTTTTTATACCGACAACATGGCTGACAAGGAATTTCTCGAACGGTGCTTTCCTTCACTTCGTGAAGCAGTTGTTGCGGTCGAAAAATATTCTCATCTGCCCCTGCTCACCATTCCACCAAATTTCGGAATTCACATACTCGACTCTGCTGCAGCTATCAATTCTGCTATGCAAACTATCCTTCAAGATGTCCCCGATGATGATGAAGGGAATGATGTGGTTATCTTTCTAGATTCAGAATGGAATGTCGAGACTTCGGAGCGAGGCTATGTCACAGGGCGTGGACAGACTGCAATTCTTCAAATTGCTTACAAGGATCATATTTATATCCTTCAGGTGCATCCAATCCCTTCCTTGTTATTAACTCTCTGATTTATTTATTTCTCCAGATCGGGAAAATGCTTGCTGGAGGCCACCTGTCATTGCAATTACAGCAGGTTCTGAGCAATCCCCGCATTAAGAAGGTTGGAAGAGGCATCAATGCTGATCTAAAATACTTCCAGCAGGCTGTTAATCCTCCCCATCCGTTCATTGGTGGTGTTGATCTTGCAAAATTTGCAAAGGATCGACTTGTGATTTCATCTGCCAAAGTTGGTCTGGCTGACCTCTGTGCAACTGTCCTGGGAAAGCGGCTGGATAAAAATGTTACAGAACGCATTAGCTCGGCATGGGAGAACAATACACTCTCACCATCACAAGTCCAATATGCCGCTCTTGATGTTTATGCATCTCTCTGCATGTACAACACACTGTCCCAAATTCCACTTCCCTCTCCCTTACCCGATCCTGTACAGCTCGGAACACCTATCCTGCTGTTCAACGATGATCGCACCCGACTCATTGCCCAAGGAAAAATCACCGGACTCAATGGTGAACATGCTGGCATCAAGGTTTCCAGTGCTCGATGTATTATCGAGGTCACAAAGGTTTTGGTTCCAGCAGCTGTCATAAAGACTCACCAGCAGAGTCTTTCATCGTTTGGGCCCACACCGTTCAATGTTGTGTGTATCCGAAGCCATCTTCGTCTGTCAACCTCTGTCCCTGTTCCATCAATATCATCTCCTGCCCCAGCACTTCCTTCTGCAGTAGACCAGACATCAGATTCCACTTCACTGCTCTTGCCCGATCTGCAGAGTGCCGTCGAGGCCCTTGAGTCTGATCCTTCCGGATTCGGGTCATTACTGCTTGAGGAGATCAAGACTGCAGTTCCATCTAATCCCGCAGTTATCACGACTCACCAGGTTGATGCGACTAGTCGAGAAGAAGGGCAGAGGATCCTCGGAGAACAAGATGTGGCCATGTGGTTTTCCTACATTCGAAGCCGTGTACTCAAGGATGCCTTCCACATCTTCAAAATGTTTTACATCTCAGCTGTTCATGGGTTGCGCGTTGAGTTTGCAAGAGCCCTGCGGGACGCAATTTTTATTCCAGATCCACAAGATAAAGCTCGGATCATAGCTTGGGGCCAGCGTCAAAATCCGCCGCAGAGTTGGGACACAATTTTAGGCCGTGCTCCTTCCTGGGTCTGGCGTCGTTGCAAGCACATAATCCCCCCACCAGAACAGTTATACCCGGTGGTCTCACAGGTTTTTCATACCTTTGGTCCCCTTAAGGATGCGACGACAGGCTTGCCTTTATTCAACCCAGCGGCTTGGGCTGTTGCAAAAAATGTGTTGGAACTCATTCGCAAGGGCTTCCTGTCAGACCCTCCGGGTATCGCCCTCTATTATCAAATTGGTGTTGATAAATTCGGGTTGCCCTTGTACCGCTGCATCCGGGGCACAAATTTCACCGAGGGTGGTGTTCATACTCATCTACGTTCCAGACTTCCAACCTCAGGTGCTGGTATTCGGCATGTGAATGCAAGTCTGAAAGATTTCATCTTGCGCCATAATCTGGTTGTGAGTTATTCCTAATTGTTTCGCAATACACAGTTATTAAGTGTATCCCCAGGTTGGTGTGTTCAATCGTACAGGCAAACGCTACCGTGGACACTACAGCATTTGGATCACAAATGAGATCCAAGAGCTCCTTTCGACTCTTGCAAGTGTCGATCGTCTTATCAATCCGATACTACTCACAGGCTGGGTCAATGGAAATCTTTACCTCCCTACGAACGAGGTTGCTGGTGTCCTACCTATCCCAGACGAAATCCGCGCGGAATGTGCAATGGCCTCGTATAACCCCCAATTTTGGCCACAGAAGCAACAGCATCAATATCTTGCATCTGTCCAAGGCACACGCAGGGCCGTTCTCCCTGTTCACAATGCTGCAGAACGCCAACTCTTCCGTGATTTGATGGCAGAGCCCTCATTCGCCACCAATCTGTCTTCAGCTCATAATTCGAATGATGCAGTGTCTCTTTGGAACTCGTATGCCGATCAACTCGAGAACATTTCTTATAAGGTGAGAACTATTTACTGTAGCACTGCTCAATTGATTAATACTTCAATATCAGCTATCTGAACAGCTCAAAGCGTACCTGAATAGTGATTGGAAAACAGGTGCCAACATCAAGCAAACCAAGGCGCTGACAGCGAAATCTCGTACTCCTTTACAGCTGTTACTCAAGGATCCGAGACGCACAATCGGGGCTCCAGAAATGATTCCGGAGTCCACGCTAGAGTCTAATCATGTTGATCACGGGTTTTTATCTCTTACGGAATCTATGGGGCCAAATTTGCCAGAGCTCAGTCCTAGTATGCACGATGGGGGCACTGTTGCCACGCCAAATTTCTCTGAATTTGGCCTTTCCAGTGGTACTGCAGCCTCCGGAGTAATTGCAGCAACGGAGTTTGCAGCTGGATCCAGTTCGGCACCTTCTTGGAATCAGCCCAGGACGAGCCACCTCAGCATCGCAGACCAGCTTTCGAAGAAGAGGGTTGCTGAGCATCTGCCTCCAGCGCCAGAGCCGAAGAAGCCACGAAAAACAAGGACCTGCCGCAAATGTGGGAATCCAAAATGCAAAGGGAAGAGAGGGTGGACGGATTGCGAGAACTCATGTCGAGATTGTGGAAAGAGTGGGAGGGACTTCACTTGCAAGGGACGCAATCCAGATTATCCAGATCGCACTTGTGACAAAGCGCCGTGGTAGATATCAGTAGATCTGTTAATGTACAGACCGATTCATCTGCCGCAATCTCAGCTCCGAGCGCGAAAGCACCCAAAGAAGTGTGAAAAGGCACTTCTTGCATAGTTCTCGTGCTCAATCACCGGTGCATGCAGAGAACAAGGCTATCTCTCTGTTCAATAACATTAGAGAGTCTGTAGGAGCATCTCTTCACAAGATAAGATGCATAAATGAATGAGGTGTGTACAAATCTTTCGAGACTCCCATGCCAAGAGAGAACAGCGGCGGGGACCCCTTTCGATGTGTGTTGGAAAGTGGAGGTGACAAACGTCTTCGGGTGGGCAATATGTTCTTGTAACAGAGGTGCCTTGAATTTAATTGACCCAATACTTGACAAGGACGAGCAAACTTGGTGTGGGGTGATTATTGAGGTGCACATCAAAAAACACGTCGATGAGGCCGTGTTTGAGGTCGGATGGCATATTAAATGCGGTAGCTGTCCTGGGCGAGTCCTTACGGTCATGTGGATCTTTTGAATCACTTGTTTTGCCCCAGAATTGAGGAAGATATACTCAATTGTTTTCAGATGGCTTTCGGCAATTCTGTCCTGCAGAGACCACCGTGGACAACATTATTTTGGCAGAGATTGGGACCAGTGAGGTTATATAGGGCTTGATAGTAGTCTTCTTACCCTTGAGATGCCTTGTATCCAGAGGCTTGCGGTAGAAACGAGCGAAAAACGAGCGATCTGTTAGCAGGGAATTAACGTGATAGGGCCGAAGTTCGGATCAGACAATTCAAAGTCAGTCGGTATCTAGCCGGTTGGGTTGAAAAGTCAATAATATACTCGCCTCCCGACAGATACCACTTTAAAAAAATTTGTAGGACCTTGGAATCTGTTCAAGGCCCCCCAAATATTTTCATAATAAAAGAGTGCAGATGGAGCCAGCATTAAACTCTTTGCGCTATCTGGCGGCCGTGGGATTGACAGGCCGGAACGAGATCCGAAGTGTTTCAGACATCTCGGAGATAATGATCAATCCCCGGA
This sequence comes from Mycena vulgaris, assembly GCA_029204335.1. Lineage (NCBI taxonomy): Eukaryota > Fungi > Basidiomycota > Agaricomycetes > Agaricales > Mycenaceae > Mycena > Mycena vulgaris. The sequence goes on from JARGYA010000530.1 coordinate 74,923, forward strand.
GATCTCCGGAGTATTTTAGTATCTTTATTGCTTTATTTGATTATTTTCCCCCACACACACCGGTATCGAGCCAAAAATTTGTCCCCTAGCTGCACACGTTGAGGGCAATTGTCCGCGTCTGTTTACCAAGATGACCAACACAATCGTTCATCAACCCAAGCGAGAAGAAACTCAACCATTTGCAAAAGATAAATGAGATAAATGACGGACTCCCTCCAGTTTCCCCCAAATTGGCTCACTGCCGCGGTTACCATCGGAATACTATGCACCGCGCTCCGAGTCTGCTCCAACCCAGATTATTCTGCGACAAGAGATCACGGTATCAAATACCATAAGTGGTTGTACTCCTGGCAGAGCGACGCTCCGGCATGTCTTGTACTCTCTATCAGATTCTATTGCTGGTGTGGTCAGTGCAAAGCGTTCTAATATCCGCATTCAAGCGCCCATCACCGATTCTTATTCAAAGTCAACGCCACTGACTTTGAGAATCAGTGCCCTGGATCAGCGATGCTATGCCACCCGGGCCCAGCGTACACGGATTCTTGAAGCTGATGGCTAATCTTGATGCATATGCTGGAAACCTGATTTCCCGCAACGATGTTGTCACAACACAAGTTCGAGCACAGTACTCACTTCATCGAACTTTATTATTCTTCCCTTCCCTTATTCCAGTCTTCGGGCGACCTTAGAAGGTGTCATGGGAATGACGCTGACCGCCAGTGTTAATTGATGTTCCGACGTAATGAATAGCCTACGAATGGCGACTCCGTTTATCAGCGCAAGCCGGAAGTTCAGTTGATAGGCTGAGTTGAAAGAATTGCGGAACCGGCCGAACGTACACCATTCTAATCCTCTTTTTGGCGTGTTTTGAGGCGATCGCGGCCCACTCATCCTCACGGCGCCGTCGTTGCTTTTTGAAGAGGCCGCCGCCGGTGGTGGGCTTGCGGGCGGGGGCGAGGGCGTCGGGGGTGTCGAGGCGCGGCTTGAAGAGGGGCATTAGGATGAGAATCGAGGTCGTGAGGTCGTGGAGGGTCTCTGGGTGTGAGTGCTATACTTAAGAGGTGGCAGAAGCGGGACCCGACGCGTCTAGGCGGGGCGCAGTTCGTCGCTGCGCGTCGGAACCGGTGAAGGAAAGAAGACAATGGATTGAAAGAAATGCAGGCAGAGGCATATTAGTATATAATCCCGGTTTCGACTCAGGCAAGGTTTCCCGGGGATTGAGCCGTTTCTCAGAGACATCCTTTAGATTATCAGCCGTTGCAGATATCGGCGACGGAGCGGGATCTCAGAGCCGTTAGCGATCTTCCAGAATGCCCCGTCCAGCAAGCGTGCAGAATTTTTCTGCTTGATGTCATTCCAGCGGTCTCTGCCACGATGAGCTGTAGGATACTCTGCGGAACCCCAAAAATGTCAGGGGCCGGATTGGCGCCAGGTTGGTCAAAGTCTCGTCTGTCAGGACAACGCGAGAAGTGTGTCTGTCTGGATCTGGACAGGAACGAGAGAGTACAGTATGTTGGTACGCTGAGTTCGTGTCCTGGTCCGGATTGCTTAAGGAAAGATGACCTGTCTGGACCCAGGATTTATTGACTGCTCGGTAGGCCGGGCACTCCAAGGATTGCGCAAGATATTCCAGCGGATACAAACCCAGATGTGTCGAGCCCTTGAAATTTTTGAGGCTCCGCAGTGTCCGAATGTGGAAAGAAATCAAGAAATGAATTGAATTCAACTGAGCGCGGAGTTTGAAATGCGCTGAATCAGCGATCAGCGTGCGCCCACCCTAAAACCCACTCCTCCTAACATCAGCAAAACCTGATTTTTGCCCTAGTGGACTGTAGGTGCTGTAGTGCACTGTAGTAGCCTCATGTATAGCTGTAGTGCTCTGTAGTGCTCCATAGTTTTGGGGATACTACATAGTGATACATAGTTTGGCCAGAGCTACATAGTGCTCTGTAGTTGAATAGGGGTGCTATGTAGCACTCCATAGCTAAATAGGGGTTATATAGTATCGGGAATTTATGTATGCCTATTAATGACAGTTAGTAACATATTAAATTTGTTACTTTTCTCAGCCTGGTTTGCCCAGCAGTGTGTATGGGTTGGCCTAGTTGGATCAAGGTTCCTCAAATCTGAACTTGATGTGAACCTACAAGGGAAACATTACTGTGTAATCTTTTTTTTTTTTTTTTCATGCACATATTGTTCATGTTCCCAAAGAATTTCATACAATAGTCAACATTAGTTAGATTGGTTCAAGACGAGATTTGAGCAAAATCTAAGGCTATAGTGTAAGAACACAATGTCTGGGTGATATGACAGCTGGAGAGACTACCCATTATATCGGCCGTATAGTATAGCGGTTGTATTGTCTGACCTTAAAATTTATTTGTTCGCGCGAGGTCGTGTGTACGATTCTGACTGGCGGCAAATATATTAAATACTATTAGAATTAGAATGTAGTCGCATCCTGATTCTTATCCTGATTCTTATCTTAGGTTCTAATTTGAAAGTTACTGACTAGCTCTAAGGATAGATTGGAGGTCCTCCATTTCTTTTCTCAATAATTAATAGCCCCTATTCAACTACAGAGCACTATGGAGTGCGTCCCCTGAACTACAGAGCACTCTGATGTAAACAACCTTCACTACAGCTGCTATGGGCACTACACGAGCTATGGGCTGCTACGTAGTGCTGTGTAGCTAGCCCGGGTTTTGCTGATGAAGTCCATTCTTGCACCAGCACCAACACGGCCTCCGTACCCAGAGACCCTGCACGACCACCCCGCGGCACCGCACCCGCACCTCCCTGTGAGTCCGCCAACGCCCGTCGCCATGTCCAACATCGCCTTACCTCCATGTCTGCCCCGTCGACGAGCCCATTCACGCGGCGCTCATCGACCTCGGCCGCGGCGTCGGCGTCGGTGACCCCGAGCACGTCCACGAACACGATGAGCTCGTCCGCGCCGTTCAGCTTCCCTCAGACGTTCCCCACCGACCCAGTGAACTCGCCGCCCACGCTCCCCACCGGGGGGCCCCCTCCTGACCCCAACGCGAACAGCGGCCCGCAGTCCTCTGCCCAGCTCTATCGTGCGTCCCTCTCCCTCTTTCCCCACTAATCGCTAATTGACCACGTCCCGCAGTATACACATTCCTCGCAACGCTCATCCTCCTTCTCGGCGTCTGTCGCGCGCTCGCTGCTGCTGCGGCGCCACCACCGCCGCATGGTCGAGGAGGCGATCACGAATGGGACGTGGGTGCCCCGGCCCGGCCTGTGAAGGTCGATCTAAGAAGCCGCGCCTGTGGGACGCATACCTTGCGCCGCCGGTGAACGTGCCGGTAGGCAGCGGTGGGGGAGGTGGAGGGGAAGGAGAGAAGGATGAGTGGAAGGCGATCATGGTACGTTGCCCTTCTTTTCCACATGTTCTTGCACTCGATACATATCACCCCGTCCCTCACTGACTACCCCTCCCCAGCCTTTCGCAGCATCGTACACGCCGTCCTCGTCCTCGCACGCCCCGCCTCCCTCTACCGCCTCCCTTCCCTCCGCTTCCACGCCCACGCCCTCCCCAGCACATCCGCCCGCCAGCGCAAACTCACTAAATGGCAAAGCAGCAGAACAGGAGGAAGTAGGGCTGGAGCAGCCGCGCGTGCGCGTCACGGTGCTCATCGCCATGCCTATCCCGCCCCCCCTCCTCCGCTTCCTCATCGAATTCACATCAACTATCACCGCCGACGCCGCACACGCCGTCGTCTCCTCAGGCAGCCGGAGGAAGGACGAGCGAGCCGCAGCGCCCGACGTGGGTGTCCCTCGGCGTGGGGCTGGACACGGACGGCGAGCCGCTGCTGCCGCAGCTCGAGGTGGGGGTCGTGGGCGTGGGCGTGGGCGTTGTGCCGTCTGCGGAGGGCGAGAATGAGCATTCCGTATCCCACAAGCCTGGGCTGTAGGCGCTCGAGGTACGTGCTATCTGGCTCACGAATGTCCTCTAGCGCTAATCCCACCGCAGAAATTTGTCTCGGAGATCTGCGAGGTCCTCGGCGAGAACGCGGCAGAGCTCGTACGTTTGCGACGCGGACGACATTCGTAACACATCTCTACACGACGGTTCCTCCGCGCGCTGGCGAAGCTCATTGGGCAGCACCGGCGCGTGCGAGGTCGCCGCGATCTTCAGCACAATGGGCTGCTTTGGGGTGTCCTCGACGCGGAGCGCTAGTGTTTTTCATCGGCACCGCAGCGCGGGTGGATCGCCATGATCGGCAGGGGACGAGGCTCGCCCCTTGTATTCCAACGCCGCACTCCGTGTTCTGCGAACTCCTCCGCGAGGGCGTACGCTATCGTGGATCCCTCTCTCTGAGAGCGCGACCCCCACAAGCTGCCCTTCTTCGCAGTGGGAATGCACTTGGTATCGCGGGCGCGGGATCATCGTGATTTGTCAGCAAGATGGATTATCTTGACACGGATATTCCGCTGTACGCCGTGCGCCCCTCTACTTCATGCCAAGTCCAATCTGACCTGACCGCCAGTTTTCGGACGGATCGCGCCATTCCAAACCCGCATGCCGCACACCCGGAAACAACGGCGCATTCGCTGCTTGTTGCGTGTGCGCGGCTCGCGGGTCGGTGCAACAATTTCCGCGAGTTCTCAAGTTTAAAAGCGCTAGAGTAATCTATGGGTTACCGATGTCCCTGATCTGTGCAGCCACGTAGCTCTAGGTCCCGTTGGGGACTTCTACGTACGTGCACCGTAAGTCCTGCTGATGGAACTCGCCAGCGCGTAGACTCAAGTCTTCGCTGCGTGCTTCCGCTTTCGTGCGGCACATTCAGTTGAGCCATCTTGTGCGGCCTGCATTAACAAATACGGCAGTCGTTCCGCATTTCTAGTTCCACCAGGAAAGAAAAATCGCAGCGGAACCTGTGAAGGAAAATCGAGCACAGGCAAGTGAATTAAACATGACGGATGGCCTCGTTACCCGGCCGCTTATCCCCCTCTCCGAGCGCTCTGAATATCGGGCTTTTAATGTAAGTTCAACATAAACAAGATCCGAAACGTTATATCCACATTTATGCGGCTTGCCCGGTAAGGGTTACAGTCTTGCCCAAGAAGATCCTGCCGAAAAGAATCCATAGCACTGTGCTTACCCTACTTCTGAGTTGGGGAGCTAGCAAAGTTGGTGAGCCAAGAAATAAAAACAATCGCGATGACGGGACCAGAGCTGTACACTACCGTTTGATCTCCCTTGTGGATTCGGAATAAACGGGCAAGTGTAGTTATTACCGAGTCTCAATCCCATCTCGTCGCAAATTTTGCGTAAGATCAATCTAGTATCAAATAGCTAGAATTCACATCCGACTCCAGCAAAGCCCTTCTCAAAAGGAAATGCTTAGCCTGCGATTAAAATCGATGGGTGCGAAAAGAAATCACACAGTGTCAACATATTCGGAAACAGCTGTAAAAAAAAAACAGTTTCAAACAGTTTATAAACAGTATTTTAGGGGGGTATTTGACTTTGGCGCAACATACCATGTCTCAGCATTTTGGCCACAGCCGAAGTTGTGGATTGGCAATGTGGATCACTAAATTACGGTTTTGGGTTGAACAGAGGTCTGAATCGGAGTGCCGCAGGCGCATCAATTGATCCGCCGCCATCACTCACGTGAGAAATTACTATATTGGGAGCATATCCTGCCACTGGAGTGCCGAAAGCTTTGTATGAGGTCAGCACCTCATTCTAAATTACCACACACATACATAAGGCCCTCCCAGATGCCCAGGAACTCGGCGGAATCCAGTGTGTTGTTCCTCGCAGAGGGCGAGGTAATACAACCGTTTAAACTGTTTGTTTACCATTTGTTTACTATTTGCAGGGTCCCGTAAACTAAACAAAAAAAAAACAGTTTTAACCGTGTGAAAACGGAAATGGTTGGAGCCTTACTTCAGCCGTGCTGGCAATTAATCCGCTATCACAGCAATCCTTCGACGCAGCGTCTTGAGCCCCTAACTCGGTATATACAGTAACAAAGTGACGAAGGTGAGTACAACTCTAAAGCTGGCTGAATAAAGCACTGGCTCCGAGCCAGGGCTTTTGGATTGACCTCCTTCAAGCCAAAGCCAAAGCCCCGCTGAAGTCATACCTTTGGCTCGGCTTGGCTTTGGCTTTCTGGCTTTTTGGCTTGAAGCCAAGCCAAGCACATTTAGGAGTGAGCTTAGGCTGGGGCTGCATGGTGTAAACTACCAGCGCCTGGCCCCGTTTTTTTCCAACAATGGGAAGTTCCCGTCCTGGTCGCGTCCCTGCACTCTATTCTCTCATCTCTGTGCTCTTCCCTTTGTCGCGCCCGCCCTGCCAGCGACCATTTTCGTGCCGGGACTTATGTCTCTCCGAATGGGATTAGGTCGCTCCCGACCTCATTCCACTTTTCTCTTGCTTACAATTCGTCTAGCGCGCTTCGGACTCTCCCTGAGCTCCTTCCCCGTCTCCCCCCGCCGCTTACACGCGCACGATGTCGCGTGGCGGGAGCGCTTCGGGTGTCGTGCAATTCTTTTATATTTCTTACACCTTCTCCTCTTCTCTTTGTTTCTCCCCCCGCTCCTCTTATCGGCTCTCCTTCGTTCCTCCAACACGCCCCATTTTCAATGTTCCTTGCTCATTATAAATATATATATATTAACCGCTTCACCACCCCGGGATTGATACGGCACGCAAAATGAGCGCGTTCCACCTACATCCTGACGTCCCCGATATACCGTACACCCCATTGCTCAGTGATCCTTTTTGATCTGAACCGGACAGCGAATTAATTCGGAGCCATGACGAGGAGGATGAGAATTTGATTCGAAGGTTACCCGGGACTCGAGGACGGCGAGGATGAGGATAAGCTAGGAGCCGAGGCTACCCGAGGCTACCCGAGGACGGTGAACAGAAGATGAGCAGGCCAGAAAACAGTGGCGGAAGTCGGGTACGAGGAGATATTAATATTTACGAAGAGGACCTGTAGATTCTTGAGATTTTCACAACTCTCTCTACTCTACTCAGGCAGCCGAGCAATTGACCATGTCAAGATCCCATCGTCTCCCTCAGGTGTCGGAGCAAGTAGTTCCCATGGATAACACTCTTCTCGTTTCCTCAAGGTAGCTTCGACGCGCACGGTTCCTTTCGGAAAGATATCCTCCCACATCGCGGTCCAGGACTCAGGCAAAGGCGCGAATACCTGCCCCTGATCGCCGGGATAGCGCGCTGGTCCAGGTAGATAGCCCATGATTTTTTTCCCCACTTGGGAACCAAGCATCATGGATCCAGGAAGCGGGGAGAGTAGCCCCGCGATTGCACGAGCGAGATCAATCTGCTGCTGGTCGTCGAAACTGGTGGAAAACGTAGGAGATGTGCAGGATGGAGACGTGGCCAGTGAGCGCAGTCAAGGACGTTATCGTTGTCAAGGGTGGGGACGGCGGGGCGGAAGTCGAGGTTGGTTGAGGCACAGCTGGAGCGAGAAATCCGCCGTCAAGCACGTCGCCTGCAAGGAACGCGACTGGGAACGTCTCGGGTCAGTGATATCAGTAGTTTAGATTAAGATGGTCTTATATTTTGTTGTACTCGAGATTAATCTATACAACTATTTTCCAGAGCTAAATTATGCACCCATCCAGCCCACCTAGGATTAAACCCTCCCCCCACTCAAGATAATCTTCGCTCCTCCTGCGTACCCGGGATTAAACTTCCGATTTTGTCGTCCAGGATTAAAACTTGGCGTGTGCGTCTAAATTAAATCTGGTAGCAGCCAACGAGAGCCGGACAAGAGGTTCACAATCAGATTACCTTGCACGCACTTGGATTAAACTCATCTGGATTAAATCTACTATCAGCCTATCAAACATGGCGGCGAGAAAGCCTCACATCCAGATTATCCTCGGCATGCTCGGATTGAAGGTGTCTGGATTAAATCTGAAAGTGTCAGCACCAAGCGGATAATGGTGTTTGAATATATCACGCACCTGTGATGAGAGATGTGCAGTGATATATCACACGGGCTCACCTCAGAGACATGCGTGATATATCAGCTTAGAGCACCGTCCATACACGGTAGGTCTTTTCCACTTTGGGTTGCTCCTCCGGTGGGGCGGCACTGTCGCCGCGTTGTAGGCGGGGTGCTAGGCGGGTGGCAGTGCTCCCCACCGCCCTTTCCTCTTTAGCCAGGGCCTACGCGCGCGCCAGCTGGCAGCTCCTTGGCGGTTGTTAAGTCTATCTTTAGTCACAGTCGTATGCGTGGGCGCAGCCTCCTTCGTAAACCGGATATTCTCCGGGAACGATGCAAACATCCCACATTTGGGTGCGGGCGGGCTGTTTATACTTGTTATGATGCTAACCTCTTGCTTCCCCACCACAGCTGGGGTTCTCTTATGCGGTCCCTAGGGCCTCTCTCCCTTCCACACTCACCCGTCCACATACACCTGCTCCCCCCTCTCGTTTAAGCCTGGCCACGATACTGTACGCCTCCTCTTCGCCCCGTACCACGACATTGCCCTGCGCGCCCCCCGCTCCGCTTGCGCCGCCCTTGCGCGCCCCAGAACCGGCGACGCACCAGGGGTGCGTCCAGTACGCTCCCCCCCCCTTTTGGGCCAGCATCTGACCACGTACGCTCCCTGGATCGTGCGCCCTGCGCCTTTTACCGCCCGCGCGCCCCCCGCTCCGCTTGCGCCGCCCTTGCGCGCCCCAGAACCAGCGGCGCCCCAGGGGTGCGTCCGGTACATTCCCCCCTCCCTTATGAGCCAGCATCTGACCACGTACGCCCTGGATCGCGCGCCCTGCGCCTTTTACCGCGCGCGCCCCCGCTCCGCTTGCGCCGCCCTTGCGCGCCCCAGAACCGGCGCGCACCAGGGGTGCGTCCGGTACCTCCCCCTCTCCCTAAGCCCCCATTCGACCCAGTACGCCCCTGGATCGTGCGCGCGGCGCCTTTTACCGCCTGCACCCCCCCCCCCCCCCCGCCGCCCGCGCCGCCCTTGCGCACCCCCGGACCGGATACGCAGCAGGGCTGCCACGGGTACATCCCCCCCTCTACCTCGAGCTCCCATTCGACCCCATACACCCCCTCCTGCGGCCCCTGCCACATTTAGTACATCAGCACCGTTTTTGCTTCCAGGCCTAATTTACCCCCTCCATGACACACCTCTACTCTTTCTCTATCTCTGTATCTCCCGTGAATTACGCTCTCCACCCTACTACCCCTGTATTTTACATTTTAACTTTATGAAGATATTCATCCCATTTTTTCTCTATTGGCCATCTGCTATAGAAAATATTCATTGTGCCCAATTTCTGGGCCTTCCCTCAAGTGAAGCCGCGAGAAAAAGAAGGCCAGAGGCCCCGCGAACAAAATAAACGAAACCAGAAAATAGAAGACCTAGTGGCAGGTTCGAACCTCTGCGGAGCGTGCATGAAGTACGCGCAACAACCTCTAGGCTAAGAAGCCTTTTTCGAAAGAATTCGTCGTAGGTAGCTATACTCTGACCACCGTTACTAAAGCGCTCATAGGACTTGAAGCTCGCACAAAACACTTTATTCTGCTAAGTCGGAGTCGCGCCACTATCTACGATCAAAGTCTACCTACCCTCTCACTGCTCCCTTCCCCTTTCTCGTTGCCGTTTTGGCCTTCTCATGCCTGTCTGCAACGTTTCCTGCCACCTTTGTCCTGGGAAGAGTTAGCCTTTGCCTCGTCATCCCAAACCAGAAAGAAAACTCGCTTTTTCGCTGGTGGCGCTGAATTCTCCTCCTCCAAGTCCCGCGACCTTTGCGCTTCTTCCCCCCCACCAGTGCCTTCAATAACGTCGTCGTCTGCCGCTGCCTTCTGCTGCAGCGCCTTGTTTCTGTCATGCAGCAATACCACCTCTCCTCTGCTTGTCGACGGCTGGATGGAGCGTGAAGGGCGTGCGCGACCCTGGGTGATGTAGAGATCGTGGTTGCCGGCGGAGTTGTGTAGCCGCATATTCTCCGCCTTCCTGCCGCTGCCACTTTCTTTTTCTCTGCCTCCGCCGCCTTCTCCTCCCGCAACCGCGCCGCGTTATTGTTCGTGGAGGAGCAGACGAAGACGGGCTGCTCCACCGTCTCCTGTGGCTGCGCTCGCTGTTCCTCCCCGCCCCCGTGCTGCTGCTGCTCCCCTTCCATCGGTTCCGCTGTCTGCTCTCCCACGCCATTCGCCTTCCTCTTCGCCGGCGCCTTCTTCTTAGATGTCTTCTTCGCCGCCCTAGCTGCTTCCAATCTCCTTGCCACCGCACCGGGGCTCGCCTTGAACTTTGGCAGCTTCGGCGCGTTCGCCATGGGGCGCGACATCGGGTAAACCGGAGGACTGCGGGGCTCCTTGCCTTGCGGCGCCAAAGATGGACCTTGGCGTCGTGGTGACGGCCGCAACCGCGGCGGCAAGGAGTCGGGGCGTGGTGGTGCCGCCGCGTGCGTCAAGGCCGTCGCCGGCAAAGCCGTGTACGCGGGGGTGTCGAAGGAGGTTGCAGCGGAGGACCAGACAGCGGAGGATCGGCTAGGGGTGGATGATAGTCGCTGGGGTGTGGTCAGCCCAGGAAGCCGTTGTGCTTGCGGCTGGGAGGGGGGTGTACTGGAGGCTTCCTGTCGCGTTGTCGATGGTGTTCCCGGGCCATTTGTACCGCCAGTAGCATGTAAAGGGGACCCAAAAAGATGCGTGTGGCGATACTGCCCTGCCCGTTCGAAGCTGAAGGAGGAAGTGCTAGGGGACGACCCCTGTCGCAAACGGGGTGTAGGCCGTGGTCGTGGTGGCGTGGGCGCTGCAAATGCCGAGGTTTCCGGCGCAAAACCTTCTGCAAACCCAAAGACAGACGAGGGAGGTTCGGTGTGAGCCTGCCCATCCGTGTCGATCAGCCGGGTGGGGGGGATACCCAGCGTGTCGGGGCCAAAACCGGGGGGAACGTGTACTCATCTGTCGCCACCTTCGCCGCTACCGATCCAGATGCTCCCCCCTCCAGTCCGGCCAGCTCTGTGACCCATCGAACTCCTGCGATTGCGAGAAGTCCTGCGGCCGTGAGGCAAAATCCCCCGACTGCAGCCCAAACCCGTGTCCGAAGTCCTGCGACAGCGCGAAGTCTGGCATCAATGGGAAGTCCTCCTGGGAAGAGGAGCGCTGCGAATGGGAGGGCGAGAAGTCCTGCGAGTGGGGCGAGAAGTTCTGCGAGTGGGAGGGCGAGAAGCTCTGCGAGTGGGAGAGAAGCTGCGAAGTTGCGAGAGGAAGCTGGGGGTAGCATCATCCGGCGAGAAGTTTGGAGTGAGATCCGGCGGATAGTCTTCCTCGCCATCTGCCTCGTTGTCCGTCGTAGTGGGTGGTGCGGTCGGCATTCTCGGTGGCTTTGGTGTTTCAGGCGTCTTTTTCTGAGGACGCCGCGGTGGCTTTGAGGAGACCGCGGCTGGGGGTGCTGCAGGGGCTACAGTCTCCGACGACTTCCCGGTCTTCTTTTACTCTTGGCTTTCTTTGGAGCTGGCGCCGCCGCCGTCATCTCCCCATCGGCACCAGGCGCGGGCTGAGCTTCGTCGGTGTCGCCCTCACCCTCCTTGTATATTGCGCGTCTGAGCCGGACTTGACGTGCTATCCAATTCAAAGTGTTAGTATTGTCTCCCGATACTGCGCAAAACACGATGTACGAATGGCCTGGCGGAGGAATCTGAACAAGTGGTCGGTCACGGACTTCTTCCAGCTCGGGTGCCACTTTTCGAAGTCGAGCCCTTCCGGCGTCTTCCCAAATGGCACACTGGTGATAACGTTATTAGTTTGCACTGTCCCAAAATAGTACCAATACGTACGCAGTGACCCCCAGCTCGCCTTCAGCCCTTGGCACTGGGCCCCCGACAACCAGGATACCCATCCATCCCGTCATCTTGTAGAGCTCGCCCAAGAACATCTCTGCCACTTGCGGGACTTCATCGATCGAACTGGGGGACATTGTCAGTCCCGAGTGGAAAGTCGCACCACGAAATCACCTACAGTTGGTACGCCTCCGGGGTCCTCTCGCCATCGGTCGTGTCTGTCTCCGGTGGCTGAACAATCTCCTTTTTTGACCATCTCCCTTATCTTCCCTTGCACCCCCGCGTCCTCCGCATCCCACTGCTCTTGAACGACGCGACGGCGCACCTTCATCCGATTTTTGCGAGCCTCCGAGACGCGCTTCATCTTGACAGCGTCGTCCTCATCATCGATCCACTGTGCATCCTCATCACGGCATGCGCCGCCTCGTTCAAGGAATCATACTCCGACGCCCTCAAGGCCGCGCGCACCTTGGCCTCGTAGGTCTTCTGGTACAGTTCGAGCACCTGGTGGCGCCGCCTCGACTTGGGCCGCACTTTGAACAGCAGAGCTGCCAAAGATTTCGTGGATTGACTGACACGCCGCGCTGTTTTTGCAATTTGCGTGTTTGTTGAAGAACCAGTTCGGA